>BQNB010075467.1:0-31456 GCA_026074375.1 Tanacetum coccineum
GTCAGTCCTTGTGTTATGTAACTTTAAGGGGTTTGCAACTTCAGTCCTTGTAGTTTTATTCTTGTAATACAACTTTGAGGTTTGGGAAAATTAGTCCCTCAAGTTGTATTTTCTTCACTTGGTTGACTTTGACTTTGTCAGGGTTGACTTTCCTGTTGACTTTCTGACTTGGTTGACTTTTGGCTTTGATTTGACTTTGCCTTTTCACACTTTTCCATTCCGTGCTCGGTTATGTCCGTTTTTAGCTTTGTTTTTATCCCTTTCTTGATTATTCGTTTCCTGCACAATACAAATGCAAAACATACAAATACGATGTATTTTTGGTACGTTTTTAGTCATTTAAGTCTGTTTTTAATGGAAAATGGTATGTGTAATTAAGCACATACCAAAATCCCCATACTAAGGTATTGTCGTGTCCTCACGCAATGTTATGAAGTAAACACTTAGAAAACTAAGAATCTTGATCCCCCTCGACTAATAATTTCGAAAAGTAGCTAAGTGTTCGTCAAGGAAACTAAAGAATCAATAGCTTCGAAAAGTTCCGTTTTCACCATTTTTTTTATATGTACACTAACTATCCCTAATATTTTTTTTTTCTTTTTCCATCTTAACTAACGTGTTTGACTTTCTTTATTTTATCAACATTGGGATCATAGAATGAGAAGCGCCCATAGAATGATCTACAGATGTCCGAATGGATAAATTCATCGTCCTCGATTTTTCACTAGTCCCAAGCTAAGCGTAAAAACAAAATCACTGTTAAGTACAAGTAAAGATGCTAACACTACTTATAACTATGACTTGTCAACTTTTTGCTCCCAACAATTATTCAATTAGTGTGATTGTGCTTAATTTTAAGTTAAATTTAGATCGACAATTTAAGAAAGTAGTATAGTTTATGTGCATAACGATATTTCCGAAGAAATCTGGGGAAAAGACTAGATCACCCACCAACCAGCATATTCTCGATAGATCCCAGCCGAGTTCGACTTAGGTTATCAGGTTGAGACCCCACAGGAGAATGTTCGCAATGTAATAGCGGGATACTCCACCCTTTTAGGCCGAATTTCTTAGATTTACCGCTAAATAAACAACACTACTCAAAGCACGCAAACATCAAAAATTTAATGATCTCATTGGTGCGATCATTCCTAGAAATAATTAACCAACGGCAACCAACAAACTTTTGAAGTCTTAAAGCAAGTTATTCTTAGTTCAAAATTATACTTGAGTTTAGAAAAAGAAATCTTAACCATTAAATTTTCATTTATTGCTATATACTATACTACCGTCATCATTTACATGACTACAACATCGGCCACGCCTCCGACAAGATGTAGTGACTTAGTCTGACGACGGTTTCTTATTGATAACACTTACGAATGCACTTTGGCATTTATTATCTCACTATGGGCTTTGTTTTGAAGACTGCAACATCGGTTGTGAGCCGGCAAGATGCAGTAAACCTTTATCAGCCCACAGTTTATACTTTTCATCACTTATTTTTTTTCATTTTTTCATTTTTTTTTCTTTTTTCAATTTTTTTTTTCATTTTGCAACATATTTTTCGTAATAGAGAAAATCTCGTTTTAGAAACTCAAGTATAAAGCTGAACTAAGATGAATATTTTCGTTTCTGAAAGAGCTTCTTTTTAGAAAATGTCGGTTTAAAGTTAAAGCAAAATTAAGCACGTTTATTAGTCAGGTTAAGAGCTTCTGGGAGAAAAAGCGACAAGTTACACTTATAAGCTTTTAAGATTTCCAAATAATCCTTGTTTAGCATCCTACTTGTAAATAACACTATCATTTCTCGTTCTTCGCAAATTTAAAATCCCTAATAAAAGGATCCGCGAATGCTTAGCCTAATAAACTTTCGTTTATTAAATGGTTAAGGGACAAAGCTAGGGCTCAACACGCCCGATCGAGTCAAAATTTATTCTTATTCTACCCATTAGGAAAGTCAAAACTGTGACAAAACACTTATTTTATTTTTGAAAATTTTATTTTTTCATTTTTTTGGTATTTTTGCAAAAATTTTGGTGGTAAAAACGGGATTACGTGACAACAACGACTGCAGGCACAATCAAATCGAAGATCCCAGCAAATCGAAAGATCCCCCCCCCCATACTTGAACTAAACATCGCCTCCGCTGTGTAGAAGGGTAGCCATACGTAAATCTAAGTCGTTTTATTAAGAGTGCCCATAAAATAAAACTTAGTCGATTAGATTTGTATATTGGATTCCTAAAAGGAAGCTGAGGATGTGAAACACATGGATGAAAGGGCAAAACCACAGCACGATAGTCTTCACAATCCAGGGAAATCTTTGACATACAACTACAACAAACGAAACATCCGGGCCAATGGAAAGGCGAGCCTCCTCACACAAAACCTACTTATTCATTACTAAACAACTACAGATAAGCATGGGTTCCACCCACGAAGTAACTTGTTTTTGTTCACCGAAGTCACAAGCTCGACTCGGATCCCCGCGCATTCATTGGTCATGGGAAATTCTGGAGATCCATGACTACATATGTTGACGTCCCTCTAAAGTATGCTTTAAACGTATGACTCATACTACTTGAAGTTTGGCGCCGGAGTTTTGGCTAACGTCGACACGTGCATAGGACAGACATGGGTTTACAGAGAATGGTCCACTTAACGTCCACGGTCTTAAGATGCCAGAGAAAATCTTTAATCTAGAGTTAAAGAGGAGGACACGATCAACCGACGTTGAAAACGCGTTTTTGATCTTGGAGTCCCATGGAATCAATTTTATTTCTCTTTATAAATCAAGAGTTTTTATTAACCAATAGATCTGATTGATGATTTAGGTGTGTGAAGATCAAGGGTGTAATTAGTGTTGTGGTGATTAAGAGAGAGAATTACCTAACTTGCCTTTTGATTGAAATGAAGTTGATATACATCTAACCATGGCATAAATTACTATTTATAGCCCTTTGTTAGCTATTGACGTAAACTTCCTTACTTAAACATATTTAAGTCCCTTGCACTTAATTAGTGCTTACAAGTAGAAACATATCTTTATTTTCTAACCTTCTCAGACCCCTAAATGATCTACTTGACGAACTATCCTTATTGATCTTTTTGATGACGACTTTCTTCTTATTCTTGAACACTTGATTCTGCAGTATCCTGGTCATTATTCTTTTCTTTGAAGCACGAAAACGTGCTAAGAATTTTTTATGAAAGTTTTAGACGACCTTGTAGCAAATCTCTCCTGATATCATTTTCTCTCCTAGATTACAGGATAGATTTCTAATCTTGAAGTATCAACTCTACTCCAACGCAAAAACACATTCTCGAAAAGCTAACTTTGACCTTCTTTTGCAACTGATTCTTTAATAAGCTTGTATGATATCTTACTTTGGACTTGAACATTGATGTAGATTTACAATCACATAAATTTGCTGACTAAAAGATCTTGAAACAGATGATATAGATTGAGCATTTCTTTGTAAACGACTTTCAACACTTACTTTTACAAACATGAATCTCATAAACTTAAGCTCCCCCACAATCGCATATCCATCTCTTGATATTAGAAGAAGTAAACTTTAATGTCTGAATACATTGTTTGATATCTTGAGAAGTAATTCCATGCAAATGTCGAACCAGCTATCTCGATCGATCTTTGAAGTTAATGAAACACTACAGCTTATTCAAAACACTTGATGTAGAACCTTCAATCCTTGAATCCTGAATCTTATCATCTTAAAATCAAACTACTTTTGCCATAACGATTGTCCTTGATTCATTTCATTGCTTAGTATCATTGGTTTGTCCTATATTCTTGCTTGATATCTGTCATCCCTTTCATAAGACTTGAATTGTCCTTTACGTTCAAGCTTATATCTTCTACCCCCTCAGGATGATAATGACCATCATGAACATCCATGCTCATATAAGCTTCAAAATAAGCTCCTGGTAAGAATATCCTTTGAAATCCCTGGAAAATTAAAAATCAAAATCTTTTCTTTCTCACTAAAAAATCAAACATTCTCTTCTTTATAAACCAACATACACCCCCCGAAAATAACCCATAAGGCTCCCTCAAACCAACAAATATTATTGCTAATCATCCCGTTGAAAGGTTTAAAAGAAACTTTTGTCATTTTAAGTTCGTTGTAGTAGTCATGCTTGTGAAATAGAAATGTTGTTGTATGTTTGTAAGAAGATGAAATGGAAAAGTATCAGAGTAGAACCATCTTCCACTTGAACCGTTAAGAACATACATCACAAGATCATGCTTTGATAATTCCGATGAAAAATTTAAAAATATGATCAAATCAATATCTCTATGATAAGGCTGAGCGGAAGAATACTATCAAGAAATCCAAATAAGCATTGAGCTCGTGAACGTAGTGTTGTGTTACCCTGGGAAACACTTAACCACTTGATCACTTAGAATACTATTCCATCACTATATTTTAATCATTTTGTTAAAAAAAAAAAAAAAAAAAAAAAAAATAAACAATCATTTTCAAATAGTGACCTACGTTCAGCGTTGGCATGATGTTAGCACTGGTAGGATTTCCAGTCAAACATCTAGAAATACTATTTATAGTAACACTCTAGAATGTTCCAGGCAATTTCACATAGACAGTGCATTGTCACAAGAACCATATATCATTGTACTTTTGTATCATTGATGGTTTAAATCAAACGTACTTTTGTTGTCCTAAAGATATTTCATTGAATATCAAATTGGCTCTAGAACTCTAGGCAACTTTAGTTTAGCAAGGACTGTGCAGAAATGTCCTTTATTCAATACCAACATTCTCGAAATGAAAAGTCGATAGATTATGTGTTAATATTCATGAGAATGAAACAAACACTTTTTGAGAAGTACTTGAGTTGCTATGAGATGTTGTGCATTTGCATAACTGGGTCCATGATGTCTACTTCAATACCTGAAACAACGAATTAAAATCCGTTAGATTATTGAGTTGACCCGGGTTCTATCTCTCTGAAGGAAAAAAAAACACCCTTCATCAATTCTATAAAGCCCACTCACTTTCAACTCCAACCTGTTTCATTTTGCTTATCATATGATTCTTCTTCAACTATTCTTGTTACTTTTTGACAACTTTATCATTTTTCCTTACATTGTTTTCATTCAAAAGCTTTTATCACTTAAGTCCTTTACATTCAAAAACATGTTGAATTTACCACCTCAAACGTCCATCACCTAGACCAAACATTCTAAATTGAAATGAAGACTCCGGGGTAGATCATTTCCGGTTCTTGGAAGATCATAGAGTATTTTGGATAACAAAATCACACCATACAACTCAATCAACATTACACCAAGATAATGCCTTTATGAAAGAATGTCTCTAAAAACCATGATGAAAATTCTGAAGCATATCATGAGATTTGATATGTCAAGAAAAAGAACAATCACTCTGTCTGTTTTGATGTGTGCATTTCTTTATCTTTTCTTGCATACTTTTCTCTTTTTCTTTTCCATGTGTTGTTCTTGCTTTTTGAATCACATGACATATACTTTCATTTTTTTTTCAAGTATAAACGATATCTCATTTCCTCTATCTATTTTTCTCTTCACAAATCTCTCTTTCTGTTTGTCATCATTCTCACAAAAATAACTTATGATGAAGAAAAATTTTGATCTTTAAAAGATTACAATATTATAAAGAACTCCCCCTTGAACATAAAGCCGAGAAACGATCTTGATTGATGATTAGATGTGTGAAGATCAAGGTGTAATTAGAGTTTGTGTTTAGAGAGAAGAATTACTAACTTATGCCTGTTTTGATTAAACGAAGTTGTTACATCTAACCAATGGCATAACTACTATTTATAGCCCTTGGTTAGCTAGTTGACTAACTTTCCTACTTCACATATTAGTCACTAGCACTTTATAATAGTGCTACAAGTAGAACATTCTTTATTTCTAACATTTCAAAATTTTCTCTTGAGCCCTTAGTACAACATTATTCATCTCAACTAACTGAACGACGTCATCTAACAAATAAAATCTCTTGATCATCAATACTTTTTCTATGTTGTTTATCATTTATCACAAGACAGAATAGCTAATCATAAATTGATATCTTTCTTCCTCAGTTTAGCATATTTGCTTGACATTACAGTGTGATATCATCACAAACATGTTTGACCTTTGAGTTGTTCTTGCAGAAACTTCCCGTTTGAGTAAAGCAAATCAACATTGTGTAGTTCAACACTTTATTTTGTCAATTAAATCATTGTTTTTCTCCTCAAAAGTGTTTACCTTTGATTCTTCAAAACACATAATTATCTTGTAAATCCTTGTTTTGATTTTCTAAATCTTGCTTTGTTGATTCGCTTCTCCAATACGTTTTCATGACATTTAGCTATCTTGTGGGTTAACTTCTTAATCAAGTTATCAACTAAATGACTTTGTCATTCAGAATCATTATGATCAACTTTCTGACTGATCAATGATCTTGATTTGAGATACAATATGATTTTCATTAAATTTTTTTCACTACAGATTCAGTATTGCATCATGAAAAATTTCTTGATCATCATCAGTGTTCGACAAATAAACCATAATTAGTAGCGTTATCAAAATATTCTGAAGTTTCATATTCAGATTCCTACTTTCAAAATCCAGATGTGTAATAAGATACATCACAATGTTTCTCTACAGATGATGAACTTTCCTCTAATCTGAAAGAACATTTTCCATCTTAGCCATGAAGACATATTTGCATTGACTCTTGATCTGAATCACTACTAGACTCCAACTAAGCTTGGTCCTCAGCAACGAAGCATTGTACATCCACTATCTTTCTTAGCTAGCAACATACTTTGTTTTGTAGTAGTTGCAGTCCTTGACTTCTGCTTTCTGCAGTCTTAGGCAAAATGTCCTTCCTTCTTGGCAAATTATAAGCACTTTCACTTGCTCATATCCCGTTTCTTCTCATCGACTTTCTTATCCCTCTTTCGTTCCTATGACTTCACGTACTCTGGTATCTTGTTGTTGAAATAAGAAGCTGGAAGAATTCCCATATTGTGTTTGTTGGCTTAAGCATAATACATCTTTCGATTAAAAGCATTTGCTAACAACCGGTAAAACTTTTTCAAATCACTGATATCTTCATCACACTTCCTCAGATCTGATTTAACAGCAACTTTTTGTTCGTTTGTTCACTTTGTTTTCTCAGCTACCATGCTAATGAACTGAAGGTAACCACAACTGCTTTCATTTTATGGCCCATAGCATCATTACACACTTTGGTTTTTGCTTCAGAATTTGTAGAGAGCATCAAAATTGATAGTCCATTAAGTTCCTGTGTTTGCCTCATCATGTACCATATTTTTCCATTATGGTTGCAGATTGTTTAGAAACTTGTAAATCAACTCACAATTATTTTCTTATGAACCACACTCTCAAATCAGAATCACGTGTAATTAAAAGATACATATCAAGCAATTGTTCTCCTACAGTACTATTGAAAGTCTCATACTCAATAAAATTGCGCTTTCCTATCTTGTTCATCCATAGCTCCAGAACCACCGCATCAGCCTTTCAAGAGCAACTCATACATCATTTAGCATAATCGTTGCTATCAAAAAGAGATTAAATGTCATTTGGAAAGCCTATTTAGCCTTGAAATCAAAAGAGATCTACAAGACGATCAATCTTTTCGATTCCTTTTCTCTTCAGCATTCCAAAATTGGGGTATCCTTAAGAGTAGGATTTCATTTGGTGCGGTTCCAGCAAGTGACACTTAGCAATAACATGCCAATAGGGGTGACACCATTCTGAATAGAATTGTATCATTGTTTCACCAACCGTTGCCTCTTCAAGATAGTTCATAACCTATTAACAGGCCATGATAAGTTTAAAAAAAAAAAACTTTTTTTTTATCCCCACCCCCCTGATATAACCAAAGAATCGCATTGTCGAACCAACTGTAATCAAACGACACGACTTGGCATCTTGTTCCTCGAACAAAAATATCCAGATTAGTCAAACAATAATCCCGACAAGCTTGCTCAATTAATCACCACAAACTAACTAACTTCGCAAGGACAAAAAATAATTAATTCGCAAGATAAAAAATTCAGAAGACTAAAAAATTTCCACTAAAAAAATATTTAACACAAAATGTTTAACAATTTTTATTATTTTTTATTTTTTTTTTATATTTTTTTTGGCCCATTAATCATCATTCGTTTATCTCGGTTTACAACCCTTCAACTTGAGAATGAGTAAACGGTTGATTAAAAACTCAAGAAAGGACAAACGGTGAGCAAAACGTTTCACTTTAGAGCACTAACGTATGAATTGAGAGGCACTAAGGACTATCGGTGTCAAAGTTGTTGGCAACAAATAGGTTTTATCAAACACTACAGGGACGAGGGAATAATTATTATGAGGCCAGGGGCTTAAGTTGTCAAGATTCGAACATCTTATTAAATAATAAAACACACATTTTGCCTCTGTTATTTGTTCTTCTTCGTTTGACATTGTAAAATAATGCACGATTGTAATTTTTTTGATCTTTTGAACTCGATCGATTATCGTCGGTAAAATCCGAATATACCACGTTGATCGAAAAGATGTCACGATCACGATGGTATAGATTTTAAGTCCCGTAGAGCACCGTCACTCGAACCCGAAAATCCAAAAATTACATAAACGAATAGATTTTTGTTCTCGTGTGTATTAGTTCGGTTTGGCACCAAGGCTTTGGATTGTTTGGTTCATATGTAATATACTAGATACGTAGATTGTGCTTTACAACTGGCTGTCGATCGGACTCAACTAGAAAAAAAAAACTCGATCGTTGTAATTTTTACTCGTTCGGCTCTTTGAATTGAACTCGTTCGGTTCACACAAGAAGAAGCTAGTTCGGTTCCTTAAAGTGTTTACTAGTTCGGTTCCTCTTGCTAGAAACGTGACTAGTTCGGGTCTTCAAGAGTGTGACTAGATCGGCTATGGAAGGCTTGAACTCGTTCGGTTCGAGGTTGGTAAACCACCTTGGCAAAAACACAAACACCTTGTTGGCACCTTTTTCTTTTCTCCGTTTCACACCGTGATTGTTTGTGTTTCGTACCACAAAACGTGACCACAACTAAGCTAACCACAAGGATGATATAAGCTCAAGAGTAAGCACTTAGGACCACAAGAAATAAGTCACGAAGAAAAGTCCAATAAGCTTGAAGAAGCTACTTTGCAACCACAATAAACCACGAAAAAAAGAGTTTTTGTCTTCTCTGTTTTTGTCTTCTCGTAGCAGCCAAGAAAGTAAAAAAACTAAAAGTTTGACACAAACTAGAAAATTTGACCTAAAAAATCAATACTTATCAAATTTGACATTAATATTATGTATTAAGCAACTAGAAACTGATATGAATGAATAGGCACTCTAATAAGCTCAGAAACGTAATAAGCACAAATAAGCACAAATAAGCAAAATCTCAATCTCACAAACACAAACACAATCAAACACTAAAATAAGCACTAATCCGCAATCATTGGCTCTGATACCACATATTAACCACTTTTTCTTGGCTTCCGAGATGACATCGATGCCAAACGGGGCCATTGAGAACGTCGACTATGACTCGGAGGGGATATACGTTTCTTGAAGCATTGCTTAGCAGTGAACTCTCTCCCCTTCCTGAAAATGAAAGTCATTTATCTTTGATCATTTAATGATCCATCTCTTACCCCGTCCCCTCCGGAACCACACCATGATGAATTTGCTTTGATTTTAAAAAACCCGAATGCGGGCGTGTTACTAAGAAAGTGGTGGGTGACATTTCTGAACATGACGTTCTTATGCCTAATCTTTTACCCACCCAACCCACCCTTTGTCCAATGTTTGACCTTTTGCTCCCGTTTTCATCCAAAAACGAGGACAAAGTGTTCAAACCTGGTATTTTTTCACATCTCCTTTTTTCTATCTTATCAGTCCAAAATAATCACTTTTGATTTTTCTGAACCCTGATGATGGATTTTGGAGGGGACATTCCTTCACTTGATGTCCCGTATCTCATTTCTATCCGCTTGACCAAACTCAAGTGTGGGGGGATCGAGTCAAGAAGGCTCAGACTCTGTTAGCAAAAATAAGGTGCTTCGTGGTGGCAACCCATGCTTATCCTAGTAGTAATAGTATTTTATGTATAAGCGTGGTGATTTTATAGCCTTAAGTGTGGGGCGTGTTTCTTTCTATGGAATGTGGTATCGGTTTTGGCAGGATTCCTTAAGAATCAAAGACCCGTGCTCTTTTCAATCCTCCCAATCGTTTCGATCTATGCTTATTTTGGGAATCCTAAATTCTGACATGATATTATTTGCCTTCCTTTTCCACACTGAATTTTTTGCATTTTACCTTTTTCCTAAGGTGGGTGTTAAAACCCCGATATTTTGACATTGAGGCCAATGTTCCATTCTAATGTGGGGGGGATTTCTTATCGAAAAGTGAACATACCTTGCCTTGCAGTGTCCAGGCGCAACCCCGTTTTGACCAAAAGTTATAAATATTTATTGTTTTTTTATTTTAAAAAAAAATTGATAAAATATAAATAATATAGTATAATAGGTCCCGTAGAATTAGGTAGCTTTTGATTTGACCGAGTTTAAAACACTAGCTTTCCCCTTAGCTTTCGAGACTAAGCATTTGCTTAACTTTAAAATATTGCAAAGAACGAAAAATGATAGTGTTTAAGTAGAAAGTTTGATGCTAACAAGGATTATTTGGAAATCTAAGAGCTCAGTATGAAACTTGTCGCTTTCCTCCCGTAAGCTTCTAATTTACAATACTAAACTTGCTATCTTTGAAAATTTAGACTTAAATCAACTATTTTTGAATAAAGAAATAGTATCAATAAATTTTAGTCTTAGGTTCAAATCTATATTGAAATTTCTAAAAAAGTTATTTTCTCTTCCGATTTAATTGTTGCAAATAATAAATAAAAGATATAATCAATGTAAAATAAATATCTTACGCCAAGATTCCTTCATCGTGTCGGAGGCGTTGCCGATTTTGAAGTTTCATATAAGGTGGGGCCGTGTCATAATAAGTGAATAACCTCTTGTCGACTGCTATCGATGTAGCTTATCAAGATAAAATGCACCGATGATATAATTATGATTATAAAAAAAAAGTGATGAAAAAAAAAATATATAATAATGATAATATTCCATGGTCGAAATATGATTGCTACATCGTGTCGGTTGCTTGCCCGCAGTTGTAGCCTTCTAAAGGACCGAGTTTAATAGTATATGTTGCTTAGTAAGTGGAAAATTAAATTTATTAATTTAAATATGCTTTTGCACTAAGACTAATTTCGATTAATGACTTGTATGTTTCAAATAAGATATGTGTAAACGGAAACCTTAGAGATTTTGAAACCGAAGGTCCGTGAGTCCCGATACTATTTCTCCTGAGTGTCAAAAGCCCATCACTTAGGCCGATAAGGTTGGGATGTGCCAAGGTAAAGACAAAATCGCTACATGGGATGATCTCACCTTCAAAATCAAACTCTCTGGTGATGTGAAACATAGTTTAATTGCATAAGACGTTGATCAATGGTTGAAATTCGAAATAGCACATTCACTAAAAATTAATAATTGTCGTGAGTGAAACGAGTTTACAAGTTACAAAAATAGTAGTGTTATCATCCTAACTTGTACTTAGCAGTGATTTCGTTTAAAGCCTTGATGTTTGGGGATTACGAAAAAGTCAAGATGACGAACTCCTATTTCTTAAGCCTTTTAAAATAAATATTAAAAAATTCTTACTTGTTATTATTAATTATAATAAGTGGTTAAAACGGGTGTGCTATGCGAAATTGAATGATTTTAGAAACCTTTTGAGAGGGACCTTTCTGTTTCTTGTTTAATTTGTGAGGGGTCATACGTTAAAAGAGGATAAAGTTATTTTATTTTCGGGTATTATTTTTTACAAGTGCGGTGAGGAATCAGCAATGGTAAGCGTGGGGGGATATGATATTGGGCTAAAATATACATATGTTTGTACCCCGAAAAACACCAAAAAAATACAAAAAAAAAACACTAACGATGAATGATAATTATTTCAAATATGTTTGTATTGTGTTTTTATGTCTTACAGGTAAAAAGGATTGAAAACGAAGCAAAAACGGTAATTTTCGGGTGACTTTCGACGACGTTTTCACATTTATCGAGGTCCAAACGAAGTCGTGAAAATTCCTCGATCACACCATTGGAAAGAGCACGAAAAAACGAGTCCAACGGTACCGGCCTTTTATATTTAAACCTTTTTATTTTGAACCTTTTTTATTCCTGTTTGAACCTTTAATACTAAATATATGAATTAGGCCAATCATGGGATATATAAAACAATTTGCATATATATTATAGAACCACTGCCTAGCGCAGTTGGTTCTTTGTGGTTGCCTAAAACCTTGACCGAGAGGTCCAAGGTTCGAATCGTGCGAAGGCATAACATTGGGTTATTGTTGCTACGCCACGTGGCACCACTCAGGTGGTGACACGTGGCGATCCAGAACTGTGGAGGTGAGAGGTTATTGTTCGTAGTTATTTAGTCCGCCAGACCCGACTCTACCCGGCCCAACACCCGCCCCGACCGCTTCGTTGACTTAATTACCGTTGACCGGTGGTCCGGCTGTGGTCAACGGTGGTCCGCACACCGTGTTAGACCACCCCGCCGTTGACCGGGATTGGTCGCGGCGGGTATTACCGTCGATGACCACCGTTGACCGGTGGTCCAGCGGCGGTTGACGGCGGTTGACCAACGACGGGGGTGAACATTGAAAATGCCACGTGGCACCACTCAGAGGGTGACACGTGGCGCTTCTAATGATTGGTGTCAGATGTACAGGTACCAGGTACTGTAGCAGTACGAGGTGGCAGTCACGTCAGTACGAGGTACTGTAGCGATGACGGCTGGACCAATCAGAGGGTGATACGTGGCACTGGCCTGTGTCAGTATGAGGTACTGTAGCGTCAGTACGAGGTAGGCGTGTGCAATAATGAGGCGGTTGGTGGAGTGCAAAATGACCAAAATACCCCTAGATCCAGCAATATCATACTTGGGTTACAGTGAATGGTCCACTCCAGCGGGTCTTAAGCTTGCCCGAGAAAATCTTCAATCTAGAGTTAAAGAGGAGGACTCGATCACCGACGTTGAAAACGCGGTTTTTGATCTTGGAGTCATGGATTCTCTTTGTTTTCTCTTTATAGATCAAAGAGTTTTCATAGGCATGATCACGAAGTTCATTTAGCTCATTGAGTTGAACCTTCCGGTGATCGCCCGCGGTCACTAGGTCAAAGTTTGCATGCTTTAAAGCCCAATAGGCTTTGTGCTCGAGCTCAATCGGTAGATGACATGCCTTTCCGTACACTAGCTTGTATGGAGTACACCCGATGGGTGTTTTGTAAGCTGTGCGGAAGGCCCAAAGTGCGTCATCTAGTTTATCCGACCAAGAGGCACGGTTTTCTCCTATGGTCCTTTCAAGAATTCTTTTCAAGCCATGATTGGATACCTCAACTTGCCCACTTGTTTGTGGGTGATACGCGGTGGAGAGACGATGAGTGACTCCGTATTTAAGCATGACCTTTGCAAACTGGTCATTGCAAAAATGGGTTCCGCGATCACTTATGATTGCACGAGGGGCACCGAATCTGGCGAAGAGAGATTTGAGAAATTTGCAAACAACTCGGGCGTCATTGGTGGGGAGCGCTTTTGCTTCAACCCATTTTGACAAGTAATCGACGGCCACGAGTATATATTTGTTCCCTCTTGAAGACGGGAACGGCCCCATGAAGTCAATGCCCCAAACGTCAAAGATTTCACAAACTTGGATGGAATTTTGAGGCATCTCATCACGTTGTGAAATTTTTCCTTGACGCTGGCACGAGTCGCAGTTTTTAACCAACTCGTGGGCATCTTTGTAAATAGTGGGCCAAAAGAAACCGGCATCAAAGACCTTTTTGGCAGTGAGATTTGCACCATGATGTCCCCCCGTGGGTCCATTGTGGCAGGCTTCGAGGATGTCGAAAGCTTCCTTGCCGTGCACACACCGCCGAATCACTTGATCCGCACATATCTTAAACAAGAAGGGGTCGTCCCAAAAGTAGTGTTTGACGTCTTTGAAAAACTTTCTTTTCTGCTGAGACGACATCCCTTTGATCACAAAAATTCCCCGATGGTAGTTTGCAAAATCGCATAACTACAGGCATTATCATCACCCGAAAGGTAACCATCCCAGTGTTCGAGCGGAAATGTTTCTGTAATTTTCTTTTTTTCAGAGCTCACTTTGATGGATTTTCAAGTTCTAGAAGGTGGTCGGCGGCGAGATTTTTGCTCTTTTTTTTATCACGGATAACAACATCACAATTTTGGAGCAAGCAAAATCCACCGGGAGCAATCTTGGCAAGCTCCGTTAGCGAGCAAATACTGAGAGACGATTGGTCCGTATTACACTATGCTTTTGGACAAGACAAGATATGGCGGAATTCTCGAAAAACATACACTCGGCAAGGTAATTCTTTTTCCGTTGTAGTGTAATGTGCTTGAGCTTTGGTCATGGTTTTTCTTGCATAGTGTATCGGCTAGAAATGTTTGGTCTTACGTTGCCCCAGGACGGCCCCAACAGCAAAATCGCTTGCATCGCACATGATTTCAAAGGGCAAGTCCCAATCGGGGAACTAGAATTGAGCTGGGTTAACTTCATCTTAAGGGTCAAATGCTTCAATGCATTCCTTCGAGAAGATAAACGGAGTTTCTTTTTCAAGGAGGTGGGTCATAGGCCGGGCAATTTTGGAAAAATCCTGAATAAATCGTCGGTAGAAACCGGCATGACCGAGAAAACTCCGAATACCCTTCACGGTAGTGGGATGAGGCAATTTTGCAATGACATCAACTTTCGCCTTATCTACCTCAATCCCGGTCTTAGAAATCTTATGGCCAAGGACTATGCCTTCCTTAACCATAAAGTGGCACTTTTCCCAATTTAGCACAAGATTGGTGTCTTCACACCTTTGGAGCATTTTGTCTAAATGGGAAAGGCAAGAGGAGAAAGAATCACCGAAAACCGAGAAATCATCCATGAAGACTTCCATGGTTTTCTCAATCATATCGTGAAAGATTGCAACCATACACCTCTGGAACGTGCCCGGTGCATTGCATAACCCAAAAGGCATGCGACGATAGGCAAATGTCCCGTAAGGGCAGGTGAAGGTAGTCTTTTCTTGATCAAGTGGGTCAATCGGGATCTGAAAATAGCCGGAGAATCCGTCCAAAAAGCAATAGTACTCATTTCCGGCTAATCTTTCAAGCATCTGATCCATAAATGGCAACGGGAAATGGTCTTTACGAGTTGCATCATTGAGTTTTCGGTAGTCGATGCAAACTCGCCATCCCGTAACCAACCTAGTGGGTATTAACTCATTTTCTTCATTTTTTACCACGGTTATGCCTCCCTTCTTAGGGACACAATGAACCGGGCTTACCCAGGGACTGTCAGAGATAGGGTAAATTAACCCAGCATCAAGAAGTTTGATAACTTCTTGCTTAATAACCTCATGGATTTTGGGGTTAACCCTTCTTTGATGTTGAACTACGGGTTTGGCATTTTCCTCCATCAAAATCTTATGGGTGCAAAACTGTGGATCTATCCCCTTAATATCAGAAATCTTCCAAGCTATGGCATGTTTATGTGACTTAAGAACCTTGATCAAGGCGGTTTTATCCTTATCTTTCTAGTTTTTAGCGATTATGACGGGTAATTTGTCATCACCCTCCAGAAACGCATACTCAAGATGGGATGGTAAGTCTTTAAGTTCTAGGTCGGGAGGATCTTCATATGAAGATTTAATCTTTTCAGGCACATTAATTTCACAAACTAGTGACGGAGAGAGATTTGGGTCACTATTAAACACACTTAACAATTCCTTAAGGTAAACAGTATCTCCCTCAGAATCATAGATGCTGTCAACACCCGGTGGTATTGAATCATCGTGTTCGAGAAATGCATCGATCTCTTCCATTAGAAAATCACTACCTCTGAAGGGAGTGAAAGATGGAGAGCGAGAATCAATCATAAGGTCCGAAGGGGAAGTAGGATTGCCACTTTCAGAAATTTCAAGTACTTCTTGAACGTATTCTTCACAAGCAATGTCAATAACATCGATTTGGGTAACCGATTCAATGATATTGTAGGAGAAAGTCTTAGTATCACCAACTTTGAAGGTCGAGGATTGGTCATCATGTCTAAGGGTCATTTGTTCACCGTGAACATCTATCAAGGCACGTGCCGTTCTTAAGAAAGGTCTTCCTAGAAATAAGGGAACCCGAGGATCGGCAACGTAATCAACGACCACAAAATCGGCAGGAAAGAAGAATGTTCCAACTTTCACGAAAACATCCTCGGCGATGCCAGTTGGAGTAGAAATCGTTCGGTCGGTAAGTTCAAGTATCATTTGGGTTTTGGTCAAAGCTGGGAGATTTAGTTCTTTGCAAATGGAGAGAAGCATTAGGTTGATGCTTGCACCGAGATCGGCCAAGGCTAAGCATTCATTCATCTCCGGAAATCACATGGTATAAGAAATCTACCGGGGTCTCCAAGTTTCTCAGGAAACCTTTTTAGGATAACCGCCGAGCAATTCTCGTTTACCGGTGTCTTTGTCAACTTAATTTTCTTATCTTTGTCATTGAGGAGTTTTCTAAACATTGGTGCAAATTTGGGCATGTGTATGAGAGCGTCCGCGAAACTTAGCTCAAAATGGAGATTCTGAAAAATCTCCATAAATTTTGAAGCTAGAAGATCGTCTTTTTCACGGAGCTTCTCTTTGTTGGCCCTTGAAGGATAAGGCAATGTTGGTTTAGTTTTTGAAGCAACAACAGGCTCACAAATTTGGTCATTAGTTTTGACCACTGGAGGTTGGATGTTTTTGGTGCTTAGTTGCACCGTATCCTTTGTCACCTCGGGTTCATTTTCCATCTCTTTAGGAAGAGAAGAAATCGAAGGTGGAATTTGAGGTCCATTATAGGAAACACCACTTCGGGTGGTGATTGCTTTCACATCACCTTTCGGGTTAGCAATGGTGTTGCTAGGAAGAGAACCCGAGCCCGAAGTAGAAGCGGTATTACTATTCATGAATTTGGTGAGCAGGTCCGTTATATTGGTCATTTGGCTTTGCATGTTTTGCATCACTGCATCGTTAGCTTTGACGTAGCTTTCAAAATCAGCCTTTGACACACCATGTGCCTGAGGAGCTGGAGCCTGGTAAGACGGAGCTTGGTAAGCTGGTGGTTGATTAACCGGGGGTCGAAAAATTGGGCCCTGGTTGTAGTTATTCCCCCGATTTTGGTTGTACCGGTTCTGATTATTTCCTTGGTTTTGAACGGGAGGAAAACCGGGAGGTCGAACTTGATTTGCAATCATCGGAGGTCGGTAACCGGTATTTCCTTGGTTGTAGTTAACTGCGGCGGCTTGTGACACGTACTCTTGAATATTGTCACGATAAACGTTGCCATCGGTGGCGGGACAATTTCGGTGAGAATGAGCACCACCACAAGTTACACAACTTTCCTCGACCGCTTTTACGGTAGCGGGAGCTTGGGATTGGTTTTTCTTATCAAGAAGCAATGCTTTCACCATGTCTTTAAGTTCAGCAACATCGGGTGAAATACCGGGGGTAGAAGAGCTCGTACTTACTTTGGCAACAATGGCCTTGCTTCGTGATTGACGAACTTTGGACTTGCTCTCGATGATTTTTAGGCATTCTCGAGGCATTTTATCCAGAAAGTTACCACCCGCGGCGGAGTTCAATGAATCTTGATCATTCGAGTTCAAGGCATTATAGAATGTATCGAGTTGATGCAATTCTGAAAACCCATGATGCGGGCATGCCCGAAGAAGATCATTGAATCGGTCCCATGCTTCATAAAACGATTCGTCAAATCTTTGTTGAAACCTCGTGATCTCATTACGAAGATTTGTCGTCTTGGAGGGAGGAAAAAATTGGTTGATGAATTTCGAAACAAGATCATCCCAAGTTAAAATCGATCGAGGGGGTTCTTTTTCAAGCCAAATCCGGGCTGCCCCCTCGAGGGAAAATGGGAAAAGCATAAGCTTAACCGACGTACTCGGGACGTTTGGGAACTTCATCGTAGAAGTGATCTTGTTGAAATATCGAATGTGAGCATGCGGGTCCTCCTTGTCATGTCCAAAAAATTGTTTATTTTGAACAAGAGTAAGCAAACTATGCTTGAGCTCAAAATTGTCCGCGGTGATTGCGGGAACAACGATTGCATCCTCGTAACCCTCGGTGGGTGCTTGGAGCATTTCCGCCATAGTACGATTATCGGCCATCGTAACTACGGGAGGATTGGGAGGTTCTTGATTATTAGGTTTCTCAAGATCAAATGGTTCAACAAAAGTCGGTGTGACTTGTTGTTGTCGACGTCTACGGGATTGAGAACGAGTGCGCATGCACTAAATGAAGAAAATTTATACTAATCTATTCACAATTTATTTTAACGGACAACGAGATAGGACAACTTCAACCAAATAATCGACTTACTTCACGGTAGCTCTTAAAAAGATAAACGCACAGGTGAGCGGAGGAGAAGGAAAGCACGGTACTTTTAAGAACCTTTCTCCTTTAGGGTCGTAGTTCCTCGGAACAACCCGCCTTATACCCACTTTATAGCTTGTTTAACTTTTCAAGGTGAGCCGTACCTCGTAAGTGACACAAATGGCAAGTTTTTGAATCTTTTGTTCGGGAACTTATTGATGGATAATACTTCAATGGAAAGTATTATATGTTGGTGTTCTTTTACCAACTTGGTGAATTTATTTATTATTTCTTTTTATGGAATTTTTTTTTGGTTTTTCTTTTGTTTTTATATGATAATTATACTAATGAAAGAAAATGAAAAATATTTTTGTACTTTTTTATATTTTTATAAAAATAGAAGAAATATTCACAAATTCAAACACAAATTGTCAAACGTTACGATAATCGTTTCACAGCCTCCCCGGCAACGGCGCCAAAAATTGATTCGTATTATAGTATATATATAATACTAGGCAATGCAAATCCCAACCAATTGCCCTTGACCAAGACAAAGAGTCAAAATTCACAAAGAGAACCAATATATATCCGGAAGTTTGATTTCCCGGGTCGTTATGTCCCAACGAGGTGTGCAATTGAAAATCGAATGACGATTTGATATTTGATGTTTGAATATGACAAGATTATGATTGGTTTTCTATTACTACAAGTAAAAATGCAAAATCAAGCAAAAGAAAACCTAAAACGAAAGCAATTTAACTTAAATCCTAAAACGGTGACGTAAAAACGCGAGCTAAAAACCTAAGTTATCTAATTTTAACCCTAATGTAAATTTTTTACTTTAAATGAGCTAAAAATGACTAAAAATGAAGAATAAAAAAACTAGAACAAAAACGGAGGTGTTTTGAGCTAAAAACGAGAAAGAACGAGAACGGGATCGAATCCCGTTCTTTAAAAAACAAACTTTTCCAAAAATGACCCTACGAAAACATTTATATTTTTCCTAGATACTATATGAAAAAATAAAATTTTTAAAAAAAGATTTGTATTTTTCTGATTATTATTTTATTTTTTATGAATTATTTAAGTTTTTAATCTAAATAAATTATAAAAAATGCTAAACGTTTATATAAAAATCTGAAAAAATTACAAAAATTAGCTAAGATTATTAGAGTTCTATGAAAAATGAAATGGGTCACACAGCTTATTGTAATAAGCTGTGAAAAATCAAAACAGCTTATAAGCTTGTTGGGCCAAAAAGTGGTATAAGAATAAACCCAACACAAACTCTACCGGATGAGCTATTGTAGCACAGCGGTAGAGTGTGTGTGTAAAGGGTTAAAAGTGTTAAGGTCGGGGGTTCGAGCCCTAACTCACCCCTGACTTCCACTTTCCCCTTTTATTTTAGGACTTGTTAAACACACAAAAATAAGCACTTTTAAAACTTGGACTTTTTATGAAACTTAATAAATAAGCTGAAAAAGCTCAAATAAGATAGACAGATGGGCTTTATAAGCTAAATGGCTTTTTCTTTTTGACTTTTTGGCACAATAAGCAAAGGAAAAGGAGAAACAAGCAAAGACTACTAGCTACCCTAACCTAATAAGCACCTATGAGCTAGATTAAATAAGTAAAACACATGTGAAAGTTCAAATAAGCAATTAAGCCAAAATGGCTTAACCTGTAGGCCAAACAGCCTTGAGGACCACTTTTGGGGCTTATTTTTAAGCCCTTAGAGTGGGTCTTAATGGTTGTGCTTGCAAGGGCTTAAAGCTTATCCTATAAGCTTTCTAAAAATGAAAGACACTAACAAAATGAAAAGCAAATAAGCAGTTAAAAAGGCTGAGAAAATAGGCTTTTGCACCAGGGGAGCCTTTTTGAGCCAAACAACCCCAAAGGGCACTTTTGGGCTTATTTATAAGCATGAAAATGGAGTCTTATAGGGATGAGGCTTAAAAGGGCTTAAAGCTAGGCTTAAGGGCTTTTTAAATCAGCAATCTCTTTTGTGTTTGAGACAATTATAAGCCAAGAAATTGGCTTGTAAAGACTGCTGTTTTCACTCAGAGTCTGCTGGTGGCTTCCTTTATAAAAAAATGACAATTGCAGGATTGAATTAAGCTAGGTAAATGAAAAGTGAGATGCAAAATAAGTTCAAAAAGTTGAAATAAGGATTATAAAGAACTTATACAAGAAATTTCAGTCCTTAATTCAACTTTTAACTTATCAAATTTTTCAGACTGAACATTGAGCTTTTTAAGACTTAAGATTTAATGTGACATATTAGAACAGGAACAAAATGTACAACGCTACATTAACCACTTCTATGCTACTGCATTTAAACATTGAAAATCAAGCTAATTAAACTTTTATAAGCAACTAAAATTCTACAGGTTCAAACCATGGTTATAATAACCTTTAAAATGAAATTTAAACAATTACAACCTTTTGAAAATGATTAAACACTCTTAATTTGGCTAATCAAAACTGACTTGGTGACCCAACCCAATGAAACTCCCATTTTGACCCATTTTGAGCTTATGCCAAACACCCTTTTAAAAATTAAAAGACTTGTAAAAGCTGATTTTTGGTGAATTAAGCTAAGGGACTTCAAAACAGATGCTTATACATGAATGATAAGCAAAAATTAGCACAAGACAGTAAGAAATAAGCACTTAAATAAGCAAATGAAAATCCAACAGTGAATAAGCTAAAATAGACAGTTTTGATGAAAAACTTGAACAAATGATTTCTAAACTACAAGACTAGGTTTTTAAGCACTAAACATCATTTATAAGCATAAATAAGCACATTCAAACAGGAAATAAGCACTAATAAGCAGAAAATAAGCAAATGCACTTTAATAAGCTAAAATGAAAGAAAAATCACTTACAAGGCCCTTTGCTCTAAACAAGGGCAAATAAACTCCTAAGAGCTTTGTCTACAAGCTCCAGCTTATCAAAGATAAGCTGGTAATGTCCATAAGCCCATCCATTTCTGGCTTATCATCCAAAAAGTAAGATGAGGTGAATTTTGAGTGGATTTTTGTGATTTCTAGTTACTACTTAACCCTTTTTTGTTTGCTTAATGAAAACAGCTTATAATTAAGATCTAATAAAAGCTTTTTAACACAATTTAGCTCAAGTTAACAACTTAAGACTTGGAATTTAAAAACTGGATTTTAACATATAAACCTCAAAACTTCATTAAACTTTGAAAACAATACAAGGGTGAATAAAAAGTTACAATAAACTGTAAATAAGCTGATAAAAGACTACAATAAGTTAAAAAAAACTTAATTAAGAACTAGATGCCATATTCGGCTACAAATGGCCTAAATTTATACTATTATCTTCAAGACTTGGTCTTCCAGGTTGTGTTTCTTTTGTGAGAACAAACTGAGTTGTGCTTGTTTTGTGAGAGGTTTGAAGCTTCAATCTTGGCCATTGATGTCACTTGTGCTTTCTTGATCTCATACCCGACGTTGGATTGTTCTTGAAAGGTGTGGGATTGCCAACATGGCCATGTATCATGTGACAAAGGTTTAGTGGGTTGAGGGTGAAGGTTTAATCCTTTGTGTAGTTGGTGTTGCAGGGTAAAGAGGAGGAAGACAACCCGTGAGTTGTCCTGGGTTTCTTTTGTGTGGGAAAGTTTGTTTTTGGGAATCAGGGGAAAGGTTTGGGGTGTTGACACATTAGGCTCCTCTTGTGGTGTAAAGTTTACGAGGGGTTGGCAAAAACAGCCCCTCGTTGTTATATATGTTAATGCATCGTAGGTCCTTTGTGGTGTGAAGTATTTGATTTTTGGCAGAATCAGCCCCTCTAAGTTATAAGTACTTTTACAAGACAAGTCCTTGTGATATATAACTTTAAGGGTTTGGCAGTTTTGGCCCTTGAAGTTATATATGTCGTCTTTGCACTTTAAGTCCTTGTAATTCAAGTTTGATAACTTGACAACTTTAGTCCCTGAAGTTGTATTTCCTTTGACTTTGACTTGACTTTACTTTGTCGGGGTTGACTTTGGCTTTGACTTTGGCTTCTTTTCACGCTCTTTTCATTCTCGTGCTCGGTTTTGTTGTTTTTAGCTTTGCTTTTGTCTTTTTCTTGAATATCCATTTCTTGCACAATATAAATGCAAAACATACAAATACAATGTATTTTTGGTACGTTTTAGTCATCTAGGTCCATTTTTAATGGAAAATGGTATGTGTAATTAAGCACATACCAGTATGCAACTTTTGGAATTGATAAATCTTTGTACAAAATTGTCAGATAAAGTTACTTCATTCGAGGATGAACTTGCAAGCACCAAAGCTGTCTACAATAAAGCTCTTATCACTCTCACCAAAAGGGTAAAGAAATTGGAGAAACAGCTCAAGCACAAGAGAAGAACGGCAGTTATTGACTCCTCATAGGATGAAGGACCAAGTTTAGATGCTGAGAATTTTCCCAAACAGGGGAGGATGATTGAAGAAATTGATAAAGATGAGACTGTAAACTTGGTCAAAAGCAGAGAGCTGGGGAAGTCACATGATACAGCTGAGCATAGGATGGAAAGTAAACATGATGATGATAGAACTCTTGCTGAAACATTTCTAAATATCAAAAGAAGTGCAGCAAAAGGTAAAGCTATTATGCAAGAATCTGAGCCTCCAAAGAAAATCAAGAAGAAAAAATGATACATATAAGTCTTGATAAGGAATTTGCTAAACTCTTTTATGAGGAAGAGCAAGCACAGATTCTGCAGGATGAAGTATATGCAAAACAAGTTGAAGCTCAATGGATTACTGATGAAGAAAGAATACCTCAAGAAGCAAAGTAGACAAATGAAAGGGAAAAGTTATTAATTGGAATGATCCTGATGTGTTAAGGTATCACGCAGTTCAGAATAGAGCTTTCTCAGAAGCTGAAGTGAGAAAGAACATGTGTACATATTTGAAGAATCAGGGAGGATACAAGATGAGTCACTTCAAGGGAATGAGCTATGAAGATATTAGGCCTATATTTAAAAGAGTGTGTGATCAAAATCAGGCTTTTGTACCTAAAGATTCTGAAATTGAAAAGGAAGTTATGAAGAGGCCAGGATTTGATCTTCAATAAGAAAGCTCTAAGAAAACTAGAGGAAGTAGGAAGAAAACACTTGCTAGGAAAAGAGCATGAGAAAAACAAAGTAAAGAAGGTGCCAAAAGACAGAAGACAGAATATGAGAAGGAGAAGGAAGAACTTAAAGCCTATTTGGATCTGGTTCCAAGAGAAGAATTTTCTACGGAAATTGAATCTTTAGGTACTAAGTATCCAATAGTTGATTGGAAGACTCATGTTTTGACGGAAAACTTTATGTATTATCAAATAATCAGAACAAATGGAGGTTCAAAGAATTACAAGATTTTTAGTGAGATTCTTGATGATTTTGACAGATAGGATGTAATGGATCTACACAGACTAGTAAAACAAAGGTATGCAACATCAAAACTAAAAGGATATGACTTGATGTTATGGGGAGATCTGAAGATCATATTTCAACCTGATGAAGAAGATGAAGTCTGGAGGCATCAACATGAATACAATTTGATAAGCTGGAGACTATTTTATTCATGTGGAATCCATATTTTGTTGATGGACAATGAAATTCCCATTCACATGATGATAGAGAAGAAGTATCCACTTACTCAAGAAATGCTATCAAAGATGTTAAGCAAAAAACTAGAGGTTGATCATGGAAATGAGATGACCTTTGAACTTCTAAGATTTATAATATCACAAGTACAGAAGTAGAAGAATGTTTGGAAGAATCCTCTCAGAGTAAAAAAGCTTTAATTCAAGAAACTTGAAGATTTGCAAGGAAATCACAAGTTTAGGGGATGATTGTTAGGAATTAAATGCCTACATAATTAGTACTGTCAACACAGAAGTTAGTACTGCCAATACAATTTTGTATTGCTCAATCTTATTCAAGAAAAATGACTAAGTATGTTAGTACGGCTAGTTATAGTTAGTTAGTACTGTTAGTACATTGTTAGTACTGCCAGTATAGTTAGTATTGTTAGTATTATATAGTTAGTAATGCTAAAGTGATATGCATGAGTTATATTAGGAATAGATATGCATGATGACTTGACGCATTTTGTAAGCCCATTAGGGTTTTCCTTAGTGTATAAATTGAACCCTACGACATAGTTAGAGATAAGCAATACAAGCAATATACAAGTTTTCATAGTTAGTTATTCTGTAACCTAGGCAGAATATTTGCAATCAATATATATTCAAAGTTTTGTTTACATTGTTCTTCTTAGTATTAAAAGTTAGATTCTGCATAACTTGTAGTATTCATAATCATAGTTTCTCACATAGTTAGTTTGGATTTATCCAAGTTAACTAAGCTTTAACAAGCTAAGAAGATCTATTCATTGGGACTCACAATATGAGATTGGATGGAAAAACTAAAAAGGTATTATTCCATGCCTGTATGAATGGAAGCTGGAATAAAAGACGAATTAAGGGCATCATACCATGCAATAATAAGTAGGATGAATCTAACTATGAAAACCCTCCCAACACTTCTACTAACTCATTCTTCAAACCTAATTTGAAACCTCAAGAACAAAATAACACTAAAAAAGGGATGAACCGAGCCAAATGAAGCGTAAGGGCAACAAAATGAATGATGAGAAACCTTATAAAATGATATGCAAGGCCGAGAAGTTTGAAGCTATAAAATACTCACTAGGACCAAACGAAGAATACATTGCAATAAAAAATGTGAATACGATGCTTGGGAAATGAACAAAGATAACATGTCTCAAATCTACCAAGAAATTTTTTAGAAAAAAGACGAAGGATAAATGGTAACACGCACCGAGTAAAGGATGCGGAAAAAAAGTCTAACTTAAAGACTAGCTGAAAGGAGACAACCCTGATTGTTATTTAATTTTATCGAGTCTGTCTTCCCAAACAATAATACGGCGTATCTGCTCCATACCATATGATGTATTGAATGTCTGGACGTTATCAATCCTCTATTTTTCTACCTTTAAAAACTTTATTGTCAGTTCTGTCTAAACGGCGTATTCATGCACATGATACGGCGTATTCAACACACTGACCCGTATTGATACTTTTTACAAATTTCTCCATACGACGTATTCCAGTTTATGGATATGGCATATTGGTCCCCTAAATAGTTTATTGTTTATATTATTATTAACCGTAGGATACCCGAGATATGATTTTGCATGTTTTTCCTATATTTTACACATGACCTCGCTGGAAAAGAAATCGACAAAGTCGGTGAAGTATCAATCATCTAGAATCCTATGTGTGTGTTGCAGTCATGCTGGTATCTACACGCATTTACAACACACATTCTTGCTTATAAACTCAACTTGGAGAATCTACCGAGCAAAACATCAGGGGAGTTTCTCGTTCTAATTCTTTTAAATTTCCTGTTTTTAATGTTTTATCTATACAACGAGGATGTTGTATAATTTAAGTAGGGGGATGAGAATTAGAACATTACTTGTCTTATTTTTCACATTAAAATGCTTAAATTTTGCTCAAATCTAAAAAAAATTCAAACATACTTTTGTGAAATTACTAGTTACATAACCTACAAACAATAACCCTTATTAGATATTGTGAGGATTTAGCCTTATTCATTTTCAAATGTTTACCAAAATTCCACAAAAATATAAGTGTGTCGGTGATGTTGTAGACTTTAGAACTTAGTTTGGTATATCTATTCGAGACCACAATAATGAGTACTATGGATTTAGATGGAGTAACTTGTTTAAATTGGTAAATTTCTATGATTACACACAAAAAGCCTTTATATGTTGTTTTATTAACTAACTATACTGGTTAGTTAACCCTTGTATAAACCCTTTGTTTACTCTCATTTTAAGAGTAAGATACCCCTAGAAAAACTTGTAGAGCCAATCCTTTAGGAATAACAACAACTATTTGTTTTGTTACACCTTTACACCTTAGCCTACCCTGTTAGATTAAGTCCATTTATCAGTTGCTAGTTGCTTAAAGTGTAAAGTATGTATTTCTTATGTCTTGTGTCATTTTCTATCTATGGTATGGTTGGGAAATTTGCACATTGCAATGGGAATGTAAAAAGTGTCAAAACTCATGTCTTTTTACTACCATCACAATTATTGGTACATCCGAAGAATGAAGAATCATGGAAGAAATTATCCGGTGTTATTATGATCGTAAAGATGGTGAAATTACACCGAGATTCGTAGTTATGTATTGTTTAAAAAATCGAATAAATTAGAAAAATTGCAACAAAAAAGAGGAGGAAAGTCTGAAGATAGTCGGTTCGTAAAAGCTAAAACCAAAGGAATTTTTGAAGGATCGATTATTCATTGACGTGCAAATATATCAATGATGTAAAATTTTGTATAAAGTGGTAGATATCGCCACTTGCCTTATGTAAAGTATGGGATGATTGGGAAGTTGACCGTTACGGGAACGCCAACTTAGGTTGTTGTTTTTGATCTATGATCAAGACGTTTGTGTATATAGTTGTGTCTTTATCATGGTAACGGTCAGGAAAAAGTGTCTAACAACTTTCAACTTATTTGTTTGGACTTAATCTATTTGTTTAGTGAATTTTATTTAACAACATATTATTTCCTTTCCTAATTAATAACCTTGGGTTTTACTTGAATGAGGATGTGATCAAGTCATGCATGTCTATTTCGTTGTTACGGCCATGTATGCATGATTCAGCCGCCTTGTTGGTTTATTACTTTTAGTGAAAGTTAGAATATCCACACCCTATATCATTCTTCATCCTAACCCTTGGTTAAACTCAAATGAGGATGTGATCGAACACACATGTCTATTATGTCGTTACGGCCATATATGTGTGATTCAGCTGCTTTGTTAGTGTGGTACTTTTGGTGAAAGATTGTTGGAATAATCAACCCTAAGCGTTATTAATAAAACCTATTTTACCTTTATTAATTTGTTACTCCTTAGCTCTAGTGGTGGAGATGTGTATCTTTGCCAAGCCTATGATAGAATACTTGTCACGACTGAGCAATTGAACGAATTAGTTACATGTTAACACATAGATTAGTTGAGTGATTTGAGTGTTTTCATCTTCCTATTTCGTAAGGTGTTTGGTTGTGTACTTGTAATTGATCAAATAAATGCTTAAAGGAAAAAAAAATCCTTAGGGATACATTTTCATAAACTTCTAAAGGCTACTTGAGGACAAGTAGGATTCAAGTGGGGGGATATTTTATGACATCAAATAATGTTACTTTTATAGCATCATATATCCTATGTAAATAACCCATTTGTATAATTATTGCAAGAGTTTTTACTTAATCATTTATATTTGAGAATTGTAGTAATTATGGAGTACTTGGCGATGATTAGCAAAAAGGCACGCATTCTGGAGTTTAAACAAAGACATTTGAATGTACTAACTTTGACATCCTATACGCCGTATCCATCAAGGAAGATACGGCGTATCCGTGCCTACACTTCACAAAAGACCACGAAGGAATAAAGATCAATACCTTGTATCCAGAAGGAGTCTATACGCCATATTAATTTAAAGTAATAAAATATTCTGGAAGATATCGAACGTGGTCCCTACTCCAAGAAACCCCTGATACGCTGTATCCAAGACATTCGATACGCCGTATTGACCAAATTCTAGACCCTATAAATAGAAAACCAAAAAATAAGTTCTCAGTGTGCTTGATCATATTTTTGATACCTTAACCACAAAAGTCAATTCTCAGAAGACAAGAAGAGCATAAGAGGTCAAAAAAAGCTATCAATTCCATAGGGAACACTTTGTAATCTCTTATACTCTAGTAATAATTCAATTTTTGGTATCATTCGTTTAACTCGATTAGTTTACCTTGCTTGGATTATTACTATTGTATTGATTATGACGTTTGAGGGCTAATACCCTTGGGTATTAGCCATTATTATGAAGATTTGAATTTTTGGTTTGTTTATCTCGAATGCTTAATTTATCATTGATTGCTTGTTTATTTTTATCAATTTATACTTGTTTGCGTGCTTTTGTATACGACCTATCATTTAACTGGATCTAGTGATACGGGCCAAGTTAGCTAGATATTGGGATGTCTCTTCATATAGTGATTTATATATCTAGACCCATAGGATCACAAATAATGAACTATTTTCGCCTTTAGATTAGTGAGCTTAGTTGGACCGACAGGTGACCCTTAGGATCAACGAGTATGTTCTTAATCAGTTGGTAAAGACTTGGCCAGTGGACTAATAGTATATAAATTCCCATTAAGCAGTAAGTGGGTAAAGTCTTCATAATCAGTAAATAGGATGCTTTATGCGGATGCGTTTAATTGTGATAGAATTCTACATGTTTAGGTCTTAGGAAGAAGTAACTCCTAAGTCTTAAGAATGATATGCCGCCTCAAGATAAGTATTCATTGCACTAAATAAATAAACCAACATTCTAATTGGATTAATCATGGTTAATACAGTTTTCTTATATTTGGCTAGACCGCTCTTCTATCTTTTGTTTGATTGCTTGCGTGTGTTATTATGTTTTAAGTAAATCTAAGTCACCACAAACCTATGCCAGTCTCCCAGGCTGAAAACCCCCCTTATCCATTATATGATTAGGTTTAGCATAGGTTTAACATAAAATAGAATGAACATAGTTTAGCTAACCAAAATATTGATAAGATAAAAGATTAGTTCTCGCTCTTAGTGATCGACATTCTACTTACCACAAAACTCCATCTGACCGAGTACACTGCCCGTTTAAGTATTGTTTTAGGTAAAGTCGGCAAAATATAAATTTAAAACTTGGTAATCAATAAATACAACATACACGACATCACAATCAATTAGGATTAATTAGGATTAGTTAGATAACTAAACTACTGATAGAATTAAGAGTTAACGTTCGCTCTTAGTGATCGACACCTTAATTACCAACGAACCTACAATTGATCGGGTACACTGCCCGTTAGTTAATAGGTAAAGTCGACAAATTATAAATAGTAAAAATTGAATACAAATATTACCTACACACGACGATACATCAATGATTTCTTCGGTCATATAACTGCCCCCACACCCTTGCTACGCACTCATTTTTAGTGCAAGATACCCTTAGTACACCCCTTTGAGCCTATCTTTTTGCAGTTCTTGTGATTTTCTGATGGATTCTGGTTTATTATTGAAGAGCATTCTTTACACCCCACTAAAATGTTACACCCAAATCGCCTTAGCCCCTTTGTATGTACTCATTTTTAATACATTATTGTGAACACAATTGTTTAACCCTAGTTAATTGTTTGCTTGATTACATGGTTGCTAAGTCAAGTCGTTGGTTAGTGTATATAGTTTTGGGATGATTGAGAATCATGGTTGTTTTTTATTTTATGGAGAAATAGGGAAGAAAGTAAATGTATTACCCCATACGTGCATTAATGTACTCCATGTTTGTTGATTCTTCTAATTCGGGTCATTAACTAGTTTATTATTGAGTTATTAAGAAACTCAAGCATAGGGATGTCAATATAAAATTTGATTATTGTATATTTATTTTATTTTTAGCAGATTTATGATGGCAGAGCAAAAGTGTATATAAAAAAAGATAAAAAAAAGAGAGAAAAAGAATGAAAAATAAAAAATATAAAAAATCAAAAAAATATGTTAGAATATACGGACTGCCATCCTGCTTATGTTTAAGTCAAGAAAGAGTCAAAAAATATGTTAGATAGTATTTCCTAGATGTTTACGCCAAAGTAGTGGAGGTTTTATCATTTATCAAGATTATGGTAATTTATATGCTATGCTGATGAGGTGTCATTTTATATACTTTTTTGGAGTCATTTAACCCTCTAAATCATGCAAATATCACTAAAATACGTGCTTAATCATTTCTTTTTATGTTTTTAGCAGTGTTGCAAAAATCGGCCTAGGCGGCCGATTAATCAGCGCCTAGGCGCTAGGCGGGGATTAACAGTCTTGATTTTCACTAATCGGCTTTATTAATCGGTTTGGTCAATATCAGTAAAAATACCGATTAATCGGATAAAAATCAGCCAAATCGGGAATAAATCAGCCAAATCGGACAAAAATCGGCTAAATCGCCCAACTCGGTTACTGATAGAAATCGGCCAAATCAGGGATAAATCAGCCAAATAGGACAAAAATCGGTTAAATAAGCATATATTTTCAAAATTTTAAAATTATATATATATAAAGTCCAATCCGATTAATCCCCACCTAACCAATTAATCGCTAGGTGGTACTCGGCCGCCCAACTAGCGCCTAGCGATTTTTACAACCTTGGTTTTTAGCACTTCGATGGCTTTTGGAGGAAATACACGTGACTTGGGCTTAATTAGGGAAGAAACGGACGAGATTACGACTCTACACTAAAGTCGAAGAAGAAAATGCATACAGACTCTGGAGATGGCGTCGCAAATTCTAGCGACGGTGTCAAGAAGCCTTAAAGACGGTGTTAGGATTCTTGCGATGGCGCCAAAACGTAAATGACTTAAAGAAGCCCTAGAAGAATCGGCGGAGCGACGGCGTTGACGGCGTCAGGATTATAAAACGACGTGTTCGCGATTGCTTTTCTATATATACAAACTCAATTTTAGGGTTTTAAAGTGTGAACTTGGGAGAGTCGTAAGTCCTACTTAGGGTACGAGTTTTATCAGGTTCTAGGTTGATTTTAGGGTTTAAAATCCCTCTTGTATCAACCTATGACTCTATGTTTTAATTAAGTGAAGTCCTTTATCCTTTAATCTTTCAATATGTCTATGTGTTGTCTGATTAATTATTGTTCTTTTCTTCCTTTTAACATGTGAGGCTAGATCTTATAGTGTTTGCTTATGATTTCATGAA
>BQNB010075468.1:5444-31456 GCA_026074375.1 Tanacetum coccineum
CTTTCTAATTATACTAGACGAGTACCGGCGCATCCTAGTTCCCGATAATTAACGATATGCGAGATTGTCGTAAGTTTTTTGTGTAACGTGGACTTGAAAATATCAAAATGTAATTGCAAACGGCTGTAACATGCAATAAGTCGACTCAAACAATAATTCCTAACTTGAATCAAAGAATGTTAGAAAACATATTAGGTTGTTTATATAGGCATTGGAGAAAAGTTTGAACTTCAAATTTAAAAGATTTTTAACATCTCATGCCATTATGTAATTCACTGCGATTACTTTAGAAAATAGTGTAAGAAATATACAAGTAAATTAAGTCATTACAAAAATAGGAAACACAATGCTGTAAGTTTTGACTTTCCAAAAATAGGAAACACATTACTGTAAATTTTGACTTTTTCATCATGTGTGTATGTGTGTATTAATGCTTATTCCAAAAATATTGTAAGTTACAACTTTTCCATCGTGTCTGTTTTAAGGCATTCAATTACATTCCATAGAAATATTAAAAAAAGTTCTCGTCAATTATGTTGAATGAATACATTCCTTCAATATACACAACAATCCTCCTAAAAAATAGGATCTGGCGATTATTCAAACCTCCTAAAAAATAGGATCTGGCGATCAATGGCGATTCCCTTTATCAACCCTTAATCTTCTTGTAATAAATCCTAATCCTTCTCCGATACGTAATAACGTTCGATCCCTGTGATTGTATCGATGAATTGTATCCTTTAATTGGTTTTATGATTGGTTCGACGTAGTTGCTAAATCTAGGGTTTTGATCTTGATCAATTCTCTTGATTGGAGTGATATTCACCTCTCATTGATCGATTGTGGATTCATATTTTTCTGATCTCCTTGGATTTATCATTATCATGTGTGACGAGTTTCATTAGGGTTTGATTTTTTTATTATTTTTTTAGGGTTTTGTCGTCTGCTGTTTCTTTTTAAGGTTTGGTCACCATGCCTGTCCAACGTTCTAATGAAGACCAAGCTGTTCGTATTTCTAAATCTATTTTTGTAACCAATTTTCCTGATAATCTTGGGTCGAAGGAATTGTGGAAGGTTTGCGAGGGGTATGGGAAGGTGATAGACGTTTTTATTCCTAATCGTAGATCCAAAGCAGGTAAACGTTTTGCTTTTGTCAGGTTTATTCGTGTTAACGATTTAGATCGTTTGGTTGGAAATCTTTGTACGATTTGGATTGGTCGTTTCCATCTCCATGCCAATGTTGCCCGTTTTGAACGTGCAAACAAACCTGTAAAACCATCGGGGCCTTCTCAATCCAATGCGCATGGTACATTTGGGTCATTTGTTTCTGCTGCTAGAGACTTTCCACCATTGATTGCCTCTGTTGCTCCTGTATCTTCCTCACCGGCGTTGGTTTTGGATGATTCTTGTGTTGTTGAACGTGACCTCTCATGTCATGTCATGGGGCGTGTGAAAGATATTAACTCCATTCCTAACCTACGGATTCTATTAGCTAAGGAAGGTTTTGAGCATGTGAAGCTGTCATATTTAGGTGGGTTATGGGTGTTGATAGAATTGGATAACGAGGGTTCTAAGCAAAAGTTTTTGGATCATGTAGGCGTTAACTCTTGGTTCTGTACGCTTCTTAATGCCTATAATGATTTTGTTAGTGATGAACGTGTTGTTTGGGTGGACATTGAAGGTATCCCACTTCATGTTTGGTCTCGAGAAACGTTTGCCAAGATTGGTAACAAATGGGGCGAGGCTTTGGATATCGAGGATAATTTTGGCTCCTCTTTTGCTCGTAAGCGGTTGTGCATCTTAACGAAACAACCAGAATCTATATTGGAGAAATTCAAGGTGATTTTTAAAGGTAAGGTGTTTGTGGCTCGGGCAAAGGAACTTTTTACTTGGAATCCGAGTTTTCAAGAACCTAAGGAGTCTGTTTATACCTCGGATGACGAATCAAAGCATGGCGCTAGAATTCTTAATGATGGGGCGCAGAATAGTGATGTCGAGTCAGAAGAGGAATGTAATGTGGATGGTGTTTCCGAGACAGTTTTCAGTGATAATGTGGATGAATGTAATGTTGATGGTCATGGTAAGGAGACGGACAAACAACAATCAGAGGATCCACGAGTACCTCTTTATCGCATCCTCCTGGTTTTACCCCTAAAACTTCTGTGACGCACGCTAATGTTGGTGAGATTTGTGAAGATGGTCCTGCTAATGGAGAACACATGATGAATATGCCTAGGGTGGATGCTAAGGTTATGGACCATTCACAGGAGGTCCATGATTCCTCTAATGGAGAATCAGTTTTTTCCTTTTACATAAAGTTCATAACGGTGCTCTTTTCTTGGACATTGTGGGATGAACATGGTTTCGTGAGGAGTTGGTCATTCTAGGGTTATAATTTGGTATGGGTGTTGGAAAGATATGGAAAACGCTTTATTGGTCACAAGGAAGAAGATGTTTTTAATTGAATATTCTTTCTATCAATATTCAAGGTCTTGGGGCACAAGCGAAAGAGGAGTGGGTTGAAGGATGTTAAATTGTAAGCATAGTGATCAATTTTTTTAGCGTTTGCAAGAGAAAAGATGGATTGTATTTTCTCTATGGACGTAAAGTCCCTATGGGAAATTCAAATCTTTTGATTTTGTTGCCTAGTGACTCATTAGGGAATTCTTGTGGTATTCTTTGTTTTTGGGAGGCTTTATCTTCAAGAAAGATGGCGCTACCTATTTCTGATAATTTATAGCTTTTACGGCTCTTGCGTTTATCGTAATGTCAAGATTCTTTAGGTGTGCGGTTTACGCTCCTCAACGCCTCGGGAGCAAAAGGGCCCTCTTTGGTTTTTTTATCTATCCTTGTTCGGAGTTGGAACGACGAAGCCTTTTATAATGGGTGACTTTAATGGACGTTCGGACTTATGGATGAAAGACTTGGTTCGTCTTTTCAATGTTTCTTGTGCACGGTGTTTTGATCGGTTTTATTGTGTCTTCTGGTCTTGTGGTTGTCAAGTTGGAAAGGGTACTCGTTTTCTTGGTCGCATCCCTCAGCCTCTAAACATGAGTAAATTTGATCGCTTTCTTGTATACGGAAGGTATTAGCTCGCTTTATCGTCTATTTCAGAGTTGTGTCTTGACGTCAATTGTCCGGGGATCCATCGTCCTATTCTTTTGAAGGGAAGTTTTGTCTGATTTTGGTCCGACTCCGTTTCGGTTCTATCATCTTGGTTAGGATGGTGGGTATTTATGATTCGATGGGATGGAGCTATGCGTGTTGTCTTTTTCGCATTCTGATTCCAATGCTGATGGTTTGGTTCAAGAGAAATTGCCATAGACCTTAAGTATATTATTGTTTATGGGTTAAAGTTAATTAGTTTCATCTTCATACGACAAAAGAATTCCCTACAGAATGATTTGTTCTCTATTGAAAAAGACTTGGAAGGGGAAATACGTTTCTTGTTTGATGAACATCCTTCTTATCGGATGGATTTAAACGGACGGCTGCGAGATATTAAATTTTGGAGGTTAAGGATCTGTTCAAAAATCTAAAATCAAATGGGCTATCGAAGGAGATGAGAATTTAAATTCTTTCATGGTATTATTAATAAGAAAAGGTCTCTGGTTGTCGTTTCGTGGTGTTTTGTTGAGGGCACTTGGTGTCTCTGATTCGAGTATTCGGAAGGAGGATTTAAGAATCACTTTGAAGTTCGATTTCTTCTACGTTGGCATGTCGTCTCAAATTAATGCTCCTTTATATCGGTTTATCTTCGGATCAGGTGGATGAGCTTGGATTAGGGCGTATCGAGGACGAAAATTCGTTTTGGGCTGTTTGGATACTGTGGGAGAATAAGTCTCCTGGCCCCGATGGTTATTCGTTTTGTATTTTTAGAAAAGTATTGCGAGTTCTTGTCGGTGCGATTATCTTTGCGATGCGTCGACGATTTTTTTAAGTTGGTACTGTTTCCAAGGGGGTGTTATCGTTCTTTCATCGCCTTAATTCCTAAAGTTATTGATGCTAAGTTCGTTTTATGATTTCGGCCTACCAGGTTTGATTGGATGGTTTATAAGTGATCACGAAAGTCTTAGCTATCGTTTGGCTACTGTAATCCGATTTAAGTTTCGAGGGGACTCAATCGGCCTTTGTTGCTAATAGACAAGTATTGACGGCCTTTTTCTTAAATTGAGATGTTAAATTCTGTGTTTGAGAAAAAAGAAGCAAGCTATGTTTTTTAGGTTGATTTTGCTAAGGCGTATGATTCGGTTCGGTGGGATTATCTTTGGTTATTTTCTGCGTCTTGGGTTTGGGACGTATTGGTGTAGGTGTTCCCGTGGTACTGTTACTTCCTCGTGGCTTCCATATTGGTTAATTGTAGCCATCCGTCCGAGTTCCTTTTTTTTGTGGGTTGTAACAAGGTGATCAGTTGGCCCATTATCTTTTCATTTTATTATGGATTCGTAAATATCTCTTTCTCCGTTCGTTGTTGATGATGGGCCTGTTTTAAAGGTTTTTCAATTGCATGGCTCGGTTAATATTTCTCATCTTTTTTTATTCGCTGAGATGCATGTTCATTATTGTTGGTCCCGAACAGAAACTTAACATTATATTGTTAAAGTTCTTATTTGCTTCCAGCTTGCGTAGGGTCTTGCTTAAGATCACTTTGCAAGAGCCAAGTTCTTGGGTGTCGGGTTTCTCAGAAATGTTGTTGTGCAGGACGACGAAAATTGATCGGGTGTGCGTTTTGAACCACTCTCTTTTCGTTTTCTTGGTTTGTGACGGTTGGGGAGTTTGAGTATTATGTCGCGGAAGTCGTCTTGGGGTGCTTGGTGAACTAACCTCCATAGCCCGGATGGTTATCTAAATGGAAGGTTAAAATCCCTTTTCCATAGGCGGGCAGATTGACCCTTCTTAATTTCGTTTTGGGGCTCTCCTATTTATTATATGTCAATCTTAAGGTTCAAAAGGCGTGTTGAAGACTATGAATCTAATCCGTTGTAATTTCTTCAACGGTGTGTGGTGATTTCTTCGGATAGACAGATTTATGTGGGTAGCTTGGGTACAATGTTTAGCGGGGTCAAATGAACGGTGGTCTTGGTGTCTCAAGTTTCTTAGCGTTGAATTCGTGCTCTTTTGTTGAAGTGGGCTGTGTGGCGCTTCATTTCTGGCGATGGTTCTTTATGGGTAAAGTTATTCAAGCGTTCTATGGCTCAATGTTTATATTCATGTGACCGATCAACCCTCGATTTGGTGCTCTATTTTACGTAAGTTTAATCTTTGAAAGTTTTGGTTTTGATTGTTTTCGAATTTGTAAGAAGCTGATTGGGGTCGGGTTCTTTTGTACTAGTTTTTGGTATGATATTTTGGTTAGCTGATGCCCTATTTTGTGTTCACGTTTCCCCGTTTTTGTTTGCTCTCGCATGGTTAAGGAGATTGTGGTGGCTTATAATATGGGCTTGCTTCCTTCGGTCTCAGATTCTTTTTGCGGGACGTGCGTGATGGAGCTTGTGCGGCTGCAGTTGGGTTGAACTTTCTCTCAATTATGAACTCGGGTTGTCCTCTCGTTTTCCAAAGTATAGGTGGTCTTGTGATTCTGTCGGAGATGGTGAGGTTCAAGGTTAAGTCTTCAGAAACTTTATTGATGATTGTTTCTCTTCGTCGGATGTTTGCTCGAGATGGGTAAATTTCATTCCCTTTAAGTTAATGTTTTTTATTGGGTTGCTCGTCCGTGATAGGTTAACTACTAGAGTCTATCTTATCGTAGAGGTGTTTTGTGATTTCATCTGTGTCCTCTTTGTAATGCTGCTATGGAGGATGTTCAGATGTTTTCTTTCGATATGTGAAGTGGCTTGGGTTTTTTCTTCGTAAAAATTTGTCGTTAGGTGGGTTTTGATTGGCAGGAGAAGGAGATTTGTTTTTTCATCGGGATTGGGATGCGTGGCTTCTTTTCCCTTTCGACTTTCTTTCCGTCTCAGTCTATTTTAGAAGGTGTTTTTTTTGTTGCTTGGTGGCGGATTGGTGGCTTCGAAAATCAAGTTGGTCTTGTGAAGCTTTCGCCTCCTAAGCGTTCGACGATTTTTTATGACTTTGTTTTTGCCTTTTATGGTGGTCTAGTAGATGTATCTGGGGTTTTTTCTTGGGAGGTATTGGTTAAAAAACCCTATCTTATTTCTTTGTAATGTCTTTCTAGCTCATTGCTAGTTTTTTTTAATAAAGTTGCCGTTCAAAAAAAAAAAAGTGTTAAACGTACTCTCAAACTGACAATGAGAATGGCATTGTATTGATTTCATTATTAATATTGACAACTGCTTGAATACATTCAATTGACATAGATAATAAGCTGATTGATAATGAGGATAAGCCTGATTAGTGGTATTATGAACAAGAAGCTGAGGATACAAAGAGTGAGAAAATTTGTTGAAGAACATTTGGAAAGAAGTGCAACGATTAGAAAATACGAGCCTTATATAATTATGAACCTAATATGATAGTGGTGATGATTCTTTTGAATGCTTAGACTAGAGTATCTTGCTAAGTCTCCCAAGTGGCATCGTTAGATTGTCAAATTTATTTTAGAGTTAATTGCATAAATGATCCCTGTGGTCGTCTGGATTTAACGAAAATGGTCTCTCAAACTTTTTTGTAACGAAAATAGTCTCCATGGTTGTGAAACATAACGGGTTTAGTCCCTGTGGAAAGAGGATTCATAGCGGTTTTGGTCCCCATGACTCATAACGGATTTGGTCCCTTCACAACCATGGGGATCTTTTTGTTACAAAAAAGTTTTTTGAATGGACCATTTTCGTTAAATCCGGACGTCCACAGAGACATTTATGCTAATTAACCTCTTTATTTTAAGTTTTTTTACCATTATTTAATTAATACGAACTAATGATATGTTCCCTTTTATATTTAATTAATATGTTATATTTGTCATGGTCTCTATCATATAAACGATTTTAAAAAATACATGTATGATATGAATTATAATTTAATTATATAGCCAGCCCGCCGTTCGGGCTGTCTTAAAGCTAGTATTATTACTGTATGAAATAATTTATATTTGACAAGGACACGTGACTAGGGTTGGAAATGAGGCGAGCTGAGTCCGAGCCTGCCAGAGCTTGAGCTCGACTCGTTTATATATATAAAGTTCGAGCTCGTTTAGGCTTGGCTTGTTCGAGCTTTTTAACGATCCGATCTCGACCTTTTCACGAGCAGCACGACTCGTTTCCACCCTTACACGAGACAAATGATTGCTCAGTTTTCTCTCATCTTAGAGTCGAGGGACTGAAAATGAAATTAAAGTTGACTTGGAGTCAACCAACTTGCCTTTTCCTATTTCTAACTCCAATAATGGAACTTCCATTTTGATCGCATTCTAATCATTCATTTAGAAGACTTCCATTTTGATCGTTATATTGTAAGTCATCTCTGTGTATAACCAAGCAAATCTTATAACTCGTTATTTGCATATCTTATAACTCGTGTTTCTATGTATGTATGCTAACCATACTCCATTTTCACTAGTGTAGTTATCATTTCAATACATTAAAAGTTATTATTTGATCTACTTTTTACCAAGTAATTGACCAGTAAAGTTATGCGTAACTTGGGTTTTGTCCTTCGATTGTTGGGCTGTCATATTTGTAATTTTTAAGACCATTAAAGGTAGGATTGTTGTAGTTTTTAGGATCCTGATAGTTTTAGGGTCATTTGGTATGAACAATAGAAAATAGTATTATCAAGATTGAATTGCAAAATCATACATTTAGTTTTTGAAATGCAATCCTTACAAGTTATTTTTATACTAAGTTATATAAAATTGTCCAACACATACATATAAGCAACTAGCATGTATGTCCTTTCTACACATTACGTGGTATAACAGATAAGCGCTCACATGTTTGGTTCTACATAGGGATATATTTATGGTACTAATTCAGTATTTCATCTGTATTTTTACTCTTTCTGAAAATTTTTACTTGTGAACACAGCTTGATCTCATTATTGATAATGGCTACTACGTCCATTCCTCATCGGTGGAAATATGATGTCTTTGTAAGTTTTAGAGGCGAAGACATCCGTAAAAGTTTCATGGATCATATGTTCAATGATTTCAACCAAAAAGGAATTTATGCTTTTAGAGACGATGACAAATTGCCTAAAGGAGAAGAGATATCTCCTCATCTCTACAAAGACATTGAAGAATCCAGGTTTTTGATTGTTATCTTCTCTAAAAATTATGCTTCTTCATCATGGTGTTTGAAAGAACTTGTCAAAATACTCCTGTGCAAGAAAATGGGAAAGCCTAAACACGAAGTTCAAATTATCTTTTATGATGTTAAACCTGACGTTGTGAGGAAACAAACTGAGAGCTATGCCGACGCGTTTGCCAAACATCAAGTTTCAAATAGACCAGAGGTGCTGAAGAGCTTCAATATATTCAGCTCGTGAAGATTATGGAGGGATTTACTCTTTTCGATTCGAATGATAGATGGAGATGGTCTTTAGAAGGTTGTGGCGAGTTTACAGTCGCTTCGGTTTGAATCTCCTTTGACGCAAACTCGTTACCAGTTGTTCTCTTCCAAACCTGTTTGGATAAGTCGTGCCTATTAAAGTCAATATTCACGCTTGGAAAGTTAAGTTGGACATCTTACCTACTCGGTTGAACATCTCTAAAAGAGGCATGGATATTGAGTCGATTCTATGTCCTTTATGCGAAAAGAATGTGGAATCATCTAGCCATATTTTCTTTACTTGCCCTATATCTAGAGAGATATTTCGCAAGGTTTTGCTTTGGTGGGAGATTGATGTCGTGATGGTTTCCTCTTATGATGAATGGTTAGAATGGTTGTTGAGTATCCGTCTTCATTCTAAACATAAATAGTTGTTCGAAGGCGTTTGTTATGTCTTGTGATGGTACATTTGAAATTTTCGTAACAAGAGCATTTTTTGTTCGACTTGTCATTCGAAGGCGCTTATATTTGAGGAGGTAGTCACCCGATCCTTCATTTGGTGTAATCATAGATGTAAAAAGTCTTTTAGTTTGGTAGATTGACTTAAAAACCCGCATCTTGTTACTTTGTAATTTCTAGCTTCTTGCTAGTCTTTTTGTTTCAATAAAATCCGTCGTTCAAAAAAAAAAAAAATACTATGATATTGTCGAGATATATGTGCACGACCTAATAAACTTTGCATGTATTATCACGACGATAACTTGTATGAGTAATTAATTTTCTATTTTTTACTGATTTTCATAGCTAGATGGTTAAAAAGCTTTTTTATTTGTTGGATTAAATTTAAAAAATCACACTTTTATATGCATATCTTGATCGTAATGGAATTTAACGTCTTCGACTTCATGAATATTTTGAACTTTAGATCACCTCCTGTTATATTTGTGTCTATTTAAAGTCAACATCGCAAATCTTCACAAGGATGATAATATCTAGTAGAGTAATTTATATCGGCCAAGGTTTAACATCTATATCAACAGCTGATTGTAGCTAAGATGTGATGATTTCAATTAAATCTGAATTTCATAAAAGCGAAGGGGGGGGGTGGGGGGGGGGGCGGGGGGGTTATGTTGATGTCCGTGTTAAACATCTTGGAAATCACTTGTTCGTTCTTGCCTTCGGTCTGAGAATCATAAGTTTTTAAGCGTGGTCCACCAGTTACTCTTATTAACTGATACCTAGAGAATCGGTAGCCTGAAACAAAGAACTAACTTAAGATCCTTGTGAGGGTTGCAAACATGCTTCAAACAGTACTTAATTCATAACATTGTTAAGCATCAACCACGATACCTTGCATGTGTTTATATATTTTCTAGATACAAAATTATTTTGATCCCACATAGGTAATAGAAAGAAAAGGATAGTGGCTTTGGCTAAGTTGTCATTAGTATTATGTTATCGTCTGGATAAATCATACACTGACTAATAAATCTGTGCATGGATTATCATGGACGATAACTTGTATGATTAATCAATTTTTTTTTATTTTTACATGATATTTAAAGCTAGATTAGCCATGGTTAAAAAGTTTTTTTATTTGTTGGGTTTCACTACAACAAAAGCCCTTTTCCCCTAGCGCGTTTTTTCCCATGCGACATTGTCGCTGGGGAAAAAGTCCTAAACGACAAAAATACTCGACGTGGCTTTTTTCTCGTGGAATCTTTCGTCTAACGTTATTGAAACGTTTTTCCCAGCGACATGTCGCTGGGGGATGGGGAAGATTTTATGAAATTTATTAAAAAAATTAGCGAAAAATCTATCGGGAAAATTATTCCCGCCAGTCTTTTCCCCAGCGGACATGTCGCTGGGGTTAACAGTTCTGTCATTGTTTAGTGCGTTAATTAGGTCCATAAATTGTTGTGCAAGTTGAAAACAAATTATGGGACTTAATTACGCATAAACATGAACAAACGTGATCCCCAGCGACATGTCGCTGGGGAAACGTAACAGGCTTATTTATTAGGCTGGCCCGTTTATAAGTTAACATATTTTCGGGTTTGGGCTTAGTTTCCCCCAGCGACATGTCGCTGGGGATGTTCGTTTGACTTTTAAAATACTACGGTTTTAGATCCTATTTTCGGTCCAAATTTTCCACATACTAACTAATTTACTTTTTCCAAAGTTAACTGATTTTTACTCCTAGCTACCACTAGTTGTAATCATACTACACGAAATGACCAAATCGATTAGACGTCTTATTATCTTTATCCATCGCTAATTGTCTCCGTCTATTATCCTGATCCTTGCTAGCTCATACATTGAACCTCTAAATGTTGTAACCCTAGGTTCATAATGGAAAACTCTAATGTGAACCTTGCTCATACATTGAACCTTTATTGTGTAACCCTAGCTCATACATTGTACCTCATTAATATGTAACCCTCCTTGGTACGAATCATACAGAAGTCGTCGAATAACATGATCACTAGGATCCACTATCAATATTACTCACCGATGATGTTGATTTCGTAATAAACCTTACCTTTTTGCAACACCTGTTTTAAATACGTGGTTTGTCCTTAGGTTTACGATTTGGTACAACACGGTTTCTTGGTCAGTTGTACGGGAAGTGTATACGGACCACTTGTTGAACCTATAATGCTCATACGTCCCTTGCTTACATTGCATTTAATTATTTTCATCATTAAACCTAGCTCATACGTTGAACCTATAATGTTGAACCCTAACTCATACATTGAACCTATAATGTTGAACCCTAACTCATACATTGAACCTACAATGTTGAACCGTAACTCGTACGGTGAACCTATTATGTTGAACCCTAACTCATACATTGAACCTATAATGTTAGGGTTCAACATTATAGGTTCAATGTATGAGTTAGGGTTCAACATTATAGGTTCAATGTATGAGTTGGATCATAGTGATCATGTTTCGACTTCTGTTATGATTCGTAACATACCCAATGGTACGCATCCCCTTTGTTGTCAAACATGACATAGACCCGTTATCCTTGGTGGGGTCGAACCACAACGCATTACATCGTCGTGGGCTTACATATATCTTCAAAATGGCGCCGTTATTTGGCTTCTGGAGGAAGTTATCACCTTGTTTTTAAGAAATGATGTTCACTAAAGGAAATCCGTTGAACATCTTATGTTATAACGATAAATTATCATAAGATGGGCTCTGTGAAATATGGTAATAGCGGTGTAAGCTTCATAATCATTCAACTAGTCATAATTGAACTTTTAATGTTTAACCCTAACCATACATGAACTTTTAATGTGTACACCTACCTTATACCATTGATACTTTAATGTTAACCCTAATCTCATACATTGAACCTCTAATGTGTAACCCTACCTCATACGTTGAACCTCTAATGTATGTACCCTTAGCTCATACATTAATCCGTTAATGGAACCTTATCATTACATTGAACCTCTAATGTGTAACCCTAACTCATACATTGAACCTATAATGTTAGGGTTCAACATTATAGGTTCAATGTATGAGTTAGGGTTCAACATTATAGGTTCTTTGTATGAGCTAGGGTTCAACATTATAGGTTCAACGTATGAGTTAGGGTTCAACATAATAGGTTCACCGTACGAGTTACGGTTTCAACATCTGTGTTCAAGTATGAGTTAGGTTCAACATCATGTGAGATAATATGAGTTGGTCCTAGTGATCATGTTTCGACTTCTGTTATGATTCGGTAACAACCCAATGTACGCATCCCCCTTTGTTGTAAACATGGACATAACCCTGTATCTTGGTGGGTCGAAACCCACACGGCAATACTCTTTCGATGGGGCTACATATTATCAAAATGCGCGCGGTATTTTGGCTTTCTGAGAGGAGTTATCTTAACCTATAGTTTTTAAAGAAATGATGTTCACTAAAGAAATCGTTGAAATCTAATGTATAACCGTTTAACGTATCATAGATGGGCTTTGAAATTATGGAAATATGTGTTAGCTTCTAATCAATCAACTAGTCATACATTGAACCTTTAATGTGTAACCCTAACTCATACATTGAACCTCTAATGTGTAACCCTACCTTATACGTTGAACCTCTAATGTGTAACCCTAGCTCATACATTAAACCTCTAATGTGTAACCCTAACTCATACATTGAACCTCTAATGTGTAACCCTAGCTCATACATTGAACCTTTAATGTGTAACCCTAACTCATACATTGAACCTCTAATGTGTAACCCTAACTCATACATTGAACCTCTAATGTGTAACCCTAGCTTTACATTGAACCTCTAATGTGTACATACCTTATACGTGTTTGTTGGACCTTTAATGTGTAACCCTAACTAGTCCGGTGAACGATGCAAAACCAAACCGACTGAAACCGGATGACTCGATCCGAAATGAACCAGAGAAACCATATCCTTAGATGAACAAATAAAAAAAAAAATTTGTTTCATTTTTATAAGATACATAATTATAAAAACTTATTAGTATTTATATTTATAAATGTATACAATTTAACATAATTTTTAATAAGATAACCCTTTCCCCAGCGACATGTCGCTGGGGATAATATTTCAATCGATGGGGAAAGTTTCGTATAGCCTCCTCCCAGATTTTTCAATAACGCGCCATTTTCGCAAAACGACAAAATGAAAAGTTTCCCCAGCGACATGTCGCTGGGGATTGTCGCTGGGGATTCTCGTTGACAAAGTCAAAGTTATTAATCGTTTCCCCAGCGACATGTCGCTGGGGAAAAAACCTTATCATAAACAGGTCTGCTTTTCTCACAGACGACAAAACCGATTAAAACACAAATAAAAACATCTCTTGACGATTTTTATCATCAAAAAAAACCACCACCACACACACTCATCGCCCCATCACCACCACCACACCACTCATCGTACCATCACCACCACACGGCATAACCCACCTCACCACGAGCATCCCTCATCTAAAAGTTTATTCTTTTTCTCTTAATACTCTAAAATATTAAAGTCTTGGTATTTTGTGGTAGTAGCGTGATGACGACAGCAGGGATTTTTTTTGGCGGGGCAGCGGGGTTTTTTTTGGCGGGGCTTGTTGGGCGGATTTTTGGCGGGTAGGGGCTTAGCGTGGTTTTTGGCGGGGGGCAGGGGTTTAATAAAGGTGTGCTTTTTTTTATACTCTTTGGTATCCAGCGACATGTCGTTGGGGATTGTAAAAACTTATTAATTTTTGTTTAACCAGAATTTTTGTGGCGAGCTGCGGCGTTTATTTAATAACGTTGGGGATTGTAAAAACTTTATGATTGTATTTTAGGATTATTTTAGAGATTAAATCGGAAAATCCCCGTTGAATTTGATCATCCTATAGGAAAAACCCGTACGAAATTAATTTATTTAGAAATAATTTCGGAAAGTTCCCTTAGTTTTGGGATGCTTTTTTAATGTTTTGTCTTCATTATAGGATATGAATGGTATTAATTGGTTACTATTTGAGCTGATTTCGACAGTTTTTCTCTTTTCTCTACGAATATTCTTTAAAACACATACTTGGGGAGTTGAGGGGGAAAATGCTGCCAAAATTATTCAAATATAAATCTGGTTATACGCCATTCATATATGTGACGATTCATTAAAAGAGTGGGTTAGGATTGCCTTCATAGTTTGCCACTAGAGTGAACAAAACATCTTAGGTGGCTTCCATAGTTGCTTCATGTAATTAACTAAATGTATAGATATAAACGCAGGTATTGGTATTCGTTGATACGGAGGTTGGTTAATGAAAAAACTGCGTGGTTCCCGAGATTTTATGACGGGTGTTCCAAAATTCGTCGCTCTTTGCACGCCGTTAGTGAATAGTGGAGGGAAATTAGATGTCCATGCTAAAGATGTTCAAAATATATTATTATACCCATCGAATGGATGGAGATCATATTACCGATAAAACGGGTGGACCCACTTTATACCGTATTGGGACAAGCACGGTGAACCGGCTCTACCAACGCCACCGCCTCAAGCTACACCTACGCCACCGCCTCTCATGAGTGACATGACAGCGTTACTCGATGATCTTAGTATATTCTCCGGGAATAATGAACATCAATGACCAACACAAGGAGATATTGGTGAGACAAGTAACGAACCGACTCAAGCTACAGTAACGAGTTTTGAAGAGTTATTAATTCAGTGGCCAACGAGGCGCTGTTACCCAGGTTGTGACCATGATGACTCGATTAGACTTTAGGCAAAGTTTACCTATTTTAAGGTTAATAGGTAAATTGGAATAGGTATTCTATATTCAATGAAATGTTTAGAGTGGTTACAATATGCATTACGGAAAGTAAAAAAGGATACAAGTTTCCACCATTCATACTTGCCATCAAGAAGACCATTTAACACGTTTGGATCGGGTTAGGGTACGAGTCGATACATGCTTGTGTAAACGATTGCTTCTTATTTCGGGGCGACAATAACAAAGATTTGCATTTCTGTCCGGTGTGTAAAACGAGTAGATGGAAAGACAGTAACACACCGGGGAAGAAAGTTCCTAAGAAGGTGTTGCGTTACTTTCCGATCATTCCTAGACTACAACGTTTGTACAAGTCTAGTCACACTGCAAAGGAAATGACTTGGCATGCTACTGGAAAGTGTACGGAGCCCGGTAAGATGCAACACCCGGTTGATGGTAGAGCATGGAAGAACTTTGACACCAAGTATCCTAATTTTGCAAAAGAACCAAGAAATGTTCGATTAGGGTTGGCTGCTGATGGTTTTAATCCGTTCGGCAACCTTAGTCAGGCTTACAGCATGTGGCCGGTGATATTGACAACATACAATCTGCCTCCGTGGTTATGTATGAAAGAGAGTTCTTTTATGCTGACATTGTTAATTCCTGGCCCTAAATCTCCGGGCAAGGACATTGATGTTTACTTGAGGCCTTTGATTGATGACTTAAAGGTTTTATGGGCATTGAAAGGTGTCGAGACTATAGACGTTGCTACAGGCCAGAAGTTCAATATGAGAGCGATGGTTTTATGGACCATCAATGATTTTCCTGCTCGAAGTAGTTTGTCTGGGTGGAGTGGGCAAGGTTACAAGGCATGCCCTACATGTAATGAAGACACTCCATCTGTACGTGTGTTAGGCAAAACAGCTTATGTTGGCCACAGAAGATTCTTAAAAAAGCCCCATAAATGGAGGAGGTCACTTGAATTCAATGGTGAGATAGAAGACGGAGATCCTCCTAGAAAATTCGACCGGGATCAAATCCAGGCTCAACTTGCTAGATTGCCCACGCGTGTGAAGGGTAAACATCCGAGTTATGGGGGTGTGAAGATAAAACGCAATGTTCTTGTCGAGCTGAACTGGACTAAACGATCTATTTTTTACGAGCTTGAGTATTGGTCTTTTCTTACACTAAAACACAATTTAGACATCATGCATATCGAAAAAAATGTGTTGGAGGCCATCTTGAACACTTTGTTAATGAATGACAAATCTAAAGACACCGCTAAGGCAAGACAAGACTTGAAAAAGTTAGGCATTCGAAGTGGCTTGTGGCTTGGCCAAACCAAAAACGGGAAGTGCTCGAAGCCTCAGGCTGCGTATTCTTTCTCACCAGAGAACAGAAAAAAGTTTTGTCAGTTCATCAAAGGAGTTAAACTACCAGATGGGTTCGGATCCAACTTCAAGCACAAAGTGACCGATAATGATACCAATATAACGGGCCTGAAGTCTCATGACTGTCATATAATGATGCAACGTTTACTTCCTTACGGACTTCAGCAATACTTGCCCGATGAGGTTGCAAAACCAATAATCGAGCTATGTTCATTCTTTAAGCAAATCTGCTCTGCAACTTTGATGGAGGATGACATGTTGAAAGCTCAGAGCAAGGTGGTCGATATTCTGTGCAATCTCGAGCTCATATATCCTCCTGCTTTCTTTGACATTATGATTCACTTGGTTATCCATTTACCTCTAGAGGCTCTTGAAGGCGGGCCTATTCACCCACGGTGGATGTTTCCACTTAAAAGATTCAAGAAGAAGCTAAAAGGTTATGTACGAAATAAAGCTAAGCCAGAAGGTTCGATTGCGGAGGGTTATGTTGCAGAAGAAGCATTGGCTTTTAGTTCTCATTATTTTTGGGATGATACAACAAAATTTAATCGTCCCGGCCGTAATATGGATCCCCCTCCCCCAACGTGTCAGTTCCAGGTGTTCCGATCACTATGTAAATCGATTGGTTTATGGTCGGTTACTCGATTTGATGCCCAAGAGTTGAAGAAAGTGATATGGTATGTACTTCACAACAGTCCTGAAATCGACACGTACCGGTCCTAGTTCAAGAGGTACGCGTTTTTATTTTGAAACTTCTTTTTCTTAACTTATCTTTTCGATGACTTATTCTAATACCATGAACATTTTTTAGTAAATTTCCTAACAAAGACATGAAAGAAGAATTCCCCGACTGGTTTGGGTCGTAGGTGAACTTAGACTTATTTTGTGTACTTAACTGTAAAAATAACGATATCATATTTTGTGTTCTCTATCTAATCCTATCTTCTTCATAGATCCGTCAATGTCACGTAGATTATGACCCAGGTGTTAGCGCAACCAGTGAGTTATTCTCTTTGGCTTGTGGACCAACACCGACTCTAATCTCAGTAAACTCTTGCGTAGTCAACGGTGTGAGGTTTGTCGTGCACAACCGCGATGAACGTCGCACAACTCAAAACAGCGGCATTTGTTCGCCTGGTGGGAAGGATGGAGAAATGTATTATGGTCAGCTTCAAGAAATCCTCGAGTTTTCGTATTTGTCGTTCAAAGTTGTGTTGTTCCGAGTTAAGTGGTTTGACACTAGCAACGAATGATGTAAAGTCAAACATCTTGTCCTTAGAAACACATGACACAAATCTTGACAAAAGGTAAGGCGTTTAAAGATAATAAATACATTCTCGCAACACAAGTCAAATAATGCTTCTACCTTGAATATGGCCAGACGACAACCCCACTGGAAGGTCATCGAACATGTGAATCATAAAACGTTTTCGGACGGGGGTGTCATCGTGGTAGAGGAAGATCCTGATGTTATACATTTTGACAACTCATCTGATCTCCCACTTTCTACTAGTTTGAATGACTTGAATAATGCGACCTTGCATATAGATGGTCAATCAACGGAGGTTGACGCACCGCCAGATATCATTGATCTTGACGAAGACGATGATATTATTGATGATGAAGATGCCCTTCCTCATGATTTAGCAGATTCTGATGATGAAGACCTCGTCAATGTTGAGGATGATGATGGTGTAGAAGTTGTTTATTCTAGTGAAGAAGAAGATTGATCTTGAGTTGTAACTTGCAAAAGACACTTATATATTTCAATGAATGAATGAAATTGTTGTGGATTGTTTAAATGTGTATATTTATTTGGATATGTATGTATTTGGATGTGTGCATGCTTTAATTATTTTGTTCATGAATTTCTATATGTTATCCTAATTGTACTTGTACAGATGTCAGCGGATGTTGCACGGGGCCACGGCGGTGACGGTGGCGGTGATGATCGTCCCCCTTCACACCATATACCTACCGGTTGCGGGGGTTGCTTCGCTAACCGAGGTAAGAATTTCTGGATTATTGTAATACAAGCCTAAATTTGATACATTGAATTTGCTTGCCTTGAATTTTTATGACTTTATCACTCACTTGATTTTGCAGGCAAAGGCACCCGTAAAGCCAATTTGGGTGGAAGGAAAGCGGGCCGACTACATACCCGCCAGGAGACCCGGAACCTCGGGTTAAAGAAGATCACCGATGATAAAGGCCCCGTCCCGATCCGGTTTGAGTGGGACGACAAAAAGACCATGATGCCTCTCGGTGAGCATGCATCTCATTGGTCTAACTACCTTGGCGAGCTTATTAGGGAGATGCCTTTGTACTACCCTTTTTGGTAGAAGGTCCTGGCGGAGCGGAAGGCGGCGATCGTGACAAAGATTGGGGTCAGTTATTTCATTATCCTTTTATGTTTATTTCATTATCGTGTTCATTTATTTAATTGTGTATATTTATCTAAATTCGTTTATTTATTTATATCATATAAATAAATAAACAAATTTAGATAAATATATAAATTATATCTCTAACTCTGTCTTTGTTTTGTTGTATATGATTGCAGACCCAGTTTGACTTGACACCTCATATGCAATCCCAGCACTGGGCAGATATTAATGCGGGCATCCAGCAGCATCTCCAAAAGCTGTACAATACCAACAAGGCTTCTCTCAAGGCAGCGCATTGGGTTATAAACCCCGAGACCGGGACTTATGATGTGGAGACGATCAGACAGGGACGTCCCGAGAGCATTACCCCGGCAGATTGGGATGCCCAGATTGCATTTTGGAATGATCCCAGGAACCAAGCCCGAGCCGCTCAAAATCGCCAAAACCGAGCAAAGAGCACGGGTCGTTTGCCGGCAGGGATCCCGATCACTTGCTCGCCTTCGAGATGAGATGGTAATAAACATTATAATTATTTTACATACATATATACATATATATCTGATTATATGCTTTAGTGTGTTGTGATTTGTCGTTTTTAATTTGTTTCATCTTATATACGTGTGTATGTACAGATGGCGAGCTCAGAGACTCGAGAGTACCCGTCGCTCATCGACACCTTCTTCGTGACGCACACCGTTAACGGGGTATTCATACGGGATGAGGACCGAGCTATATACGTAAGTTTTGTTTCAAAACACGCACTTTAATGATTGTCGAGAAATAATGTAGCACCCGACTAATAAAAATAAATATCTTGTGTTTTTATCATTACATAGGAGGAGATGGTGAGGATGAGGCTCTTGGCTCCAACAAGAGTCGGGGGTTGCCCTTCAATGTGAGGATCCAATGGTCATGGCTCGAAAGGGCAAGCAGCGGGGGCACCTTCCCGGTGTTGGTAGGGTACTACCGGGACGGGCCAGAGAAGTTCTCATTCCGCCCCCTCCGCCCCTGCCTCAATGCACGCACAACTCCGGCGATGTCGAAAAGCTGAAAAAGAAGAACAAGTACTCTAAACCAAACAGATGACTTGATGATGAAGCTTTTTAGACAGTGACGAAAGTTTTCACGATGCTGAGACAGTATGAGGTCAAAACCTGAGTTCCGTAGCGGGAGTGGCGGGAGTGCGGGATGATGAGATTGCCGCGATGAGGGACGGCCGGCGAGGACGGGGGATGGACGATAGTTAGAGATGTTATATGATTCGGTTAGTATGTTATGTTTTGTTTTGCTTTCGTTGACTCTTGACGACCTTTTATGTAAACATTTGTCTCAATATCTAGTTGATATTGATGTAACTTGCGGATAATTCAAGGTTTGTGAATAGTAAGCCCCGTTTTGTAGACTATATTGTGTTTATTAGGATTTTGAACGATTTAGCTTTATTAGATCAAATGCGTTGATCCGTTATATTGTATTGTGTTTTGGTACAAGTTGTGATGTATTTGGATAGAGTCTATATTGGTTTATACAGGTTTGATGTTTGCGTTAGATTTTTTCGAGAAAAATTTCCGGAAAAAAAATTTTTTTTTTTTTTTGGGTGAAATAGCTGTGTGCAGGCTGCAAAAAAAAAATTTGCAGACATATCCCGGGCGACATGTCGCCCGGGATAATGATTAATGTTTAAAAAATAAAAATTATTTTATTTTTTCCTTTCCCGGGCGACATGTCGCCCGGGAAGATTGAAACAAAAAAAATTTATAATTAATCCCGGGCGACATGTCGCCCGGGATAAGTAAAAATTATTTTATTTTTTTCTTTCCCGGGCGACATGTCGCCCGGGATAGTGATGAAATGATTTTTAGTTTCTTTTTTCCCGGGCGACATGTCGCCCGGGATTAATTATAAAAAAAAATTTGTTTCAACCTTCCCGAGCGACATGTCGCCCGGGATACATATCCACCGTGGCACATATTAGTTTGACTGAAAACGTGTGGGTCCCACCAAGTCGCTCGGGAAAGTCGCCCGAGAAAGAATCCCTGGCGAGCTTTCCCCTTCAAATTATCCCGGGCGACATGTCGCCCGGGATAAGTATCCCCAGCGACATGTCGCCCGGGAAAGCGTGGAAATGTCGCTGGGGATAGTGGTAAATGTTGTAGTGGATTCACATGATCTCAAATGAATAATGCTTACCAGCTCCTGATAGCTGTAGGATAACATCTGAAATTATATTTTTATTTATAAACTGCCATTTTCAATACGTAACGTAGACAGAATTTACACAATCATATCAAATATCAAAGGCGCGCAATATTCATCTTCAACGATATTTAATTAAGAAAGTGACATTAACACACGGCAAGACAAAGTCTATTTGTATGTTAGTTACAGAATGCATGTATGATAAATTTTGAAGAAAAATGTGTATGGATAAAAATGACACATATTTCAATATTTTCAACTTCTTGCATGTAGGCTATGTTTTGTTTTATGTGTTATGTTCCGTTTACTAGCTAGGAAGAGCTTTCACATTGATGTGCAGTGTCATTGTATCAGTGGTTTTGTTTGTCGAGAGTTGTGTGTTTGTACAAATTTGACGTAATTAAAGACATAAAAATAAAAACTGTTTTATCAGATTCATTAATTAGTCTGTCGACATATAATCTATTGATATAAAGATACGATGATATTACATGTTGGATATAATTTTAATATAATCTTAACACACCTTGTTCACTCAACTTAGTGGACCAATACTTCAGCACGGCCCTTGAATAACGGGAATTAGATTTGGCAACACATTTTGGTGGTGCTCGTTGGTGGGTCAGGGGTTTGAGAAGCTGTAAGTACCGTTAGCTTGGCATGTGCATGTCAAACCAATCAGTGAAACACTCTGACTAGTATCGTGACCAGAACCAACGCCTTTGAGCCACAAAGTAATTCTCTGTGGGTGCAAAACGGCCATATGGTATTATATATCGGTTGTGACATATAGCCATATAGAGAAGCAAGAAAATGATGATTTTAAATATAAGCAAGTTTAAAAGAAGGATTTCAAATAAAATAGTGGTTAAAAATGGTTATTTAATGACATGAAGCAACATAAAACTAAAACAAAGACGAAAAACCTTTAACTAAAATCTTTAGGAGCAACAAATTTAAGTTTTGTTAAACACATGCTAAAAGATTTCAGTTACATATAAAGAAGAATAAAATATATCCATACTTTTCTTGATTTATATGCTATTAAGAGATGAAAATTTAAACAATTTACATGGAGATGATATAATAACATGTAGATGTCCGGGATAGGCAAAATAATGAAGGATTTCGAGCTTCAACAGAAAAAAAGACATTTCAGATTCTCATTTGATTTAATCCTTATTACGAGTAGATCCCAAAGTAGTACGGATTATAGTTTATTTTCCGCTAGAAAAAGGCGAGTAAATGATAAAGAACGGGACTTTAACAAACTTTTTTAGATTCTATTCTTTAATATAGCATCAACATGACAATAACATTAGAAAGTGAGATTGGCATTCGGTCACAGTGGTATGAGCAGTCGATAGCGATCATGAATTGTTTATAGTAGGCAGATGCGAAGGTGTCCTGTCGAGGTTGACCGTTGAGTTGACCTAATGTAGTGAAGTAAGTAGGCAGATGCGAAGGTGTCATGTCAAGGTTGACCGTTGAGTTGACCTAATGTAGTGAAGTTACAGTGACGTGTCAGAATAGTTCGGTTTTGCAGCCACAGTTTCAGTACTGCTAGAGATATAACATCTAATTTCTTAACTCAATATTAATTAAGAAACTATAAATAATTAAAAGTTACAGTAATTGTTAAAATAGCTTGGTAGCTTTACTGTATTTGTGTGATCAATTTTTTTGTTAGACAATATGAAACTTGAAGTCTCAATTATATAACTGTTTTCAGAATCATATACGGACACTGTAAGATTTAAGAGCCAAGGTTCTTAAAATCGTAAAATTACATCCAAAACCGTAAAAGATTATTCTAGAATCACATCGTTCATGATTCTTTACAAGTATAGAAATATTCAAATACTACGTATACGTCTTGTGAGCAAAGGCAATTAACTTATCAAACTTTTACAATCCTAGATGATAAATCTAGGAGCATTGGAAGCCAGATGGGACTTTCTTTCCACAATAGTTAAGCAAGAGATTGAGTGAGACCGGGACATTGAGATTAATGCCCAAGATATTAGCCTTAATGGCAGTACAAAGGCAGACAGCAGCCTCTAGATCGGCTAGGCCACCGAGGAGAGTACAACATGGAGTCTTTGGTGGCGTTCCTACGACTAGGTGGACAAGGTCATTGAGCAAGTTAGCACATACACCCAACTTGAGGGTATCTTTCGGGCAAGTTGCTTTTGGAGGGTGTGAAGGTGTAGGAGGGCTAGGTTTCGGTGACGGTGGTGGCGGGCAGGATTTTGGCGGCGAAGGTGGTGGTGGACAGGCTTTTGGCGGCGATGGTGGTGGTGGACAGGCTTTTGGCGGCGATGGTGGTGGTGGACAGGCTTTTGGGGTATGCTTGGAAGTTACCAATGTGAAAAAGAGAAGGTTGAGGGTAAGGAGAAAAACAGTTCTTGCCAAAGCCCTTGAGGCCATTTTTGAGTGCTTCTAGTTTCAGATATATAGTTGCAAGTGTTGTAGGTTGTTTTGTGTGATGATAGACAAGGTTCTTTGGGTATTTATAGATGGAAATCTTCACTTGTTTATTCCCATTGGTTGATTATTTCGCTCCAATATTTCTTTATCCCATTAATTTATATAACAACAATTGTTTACTTTTATCCTCTTTAAACTACAGTTGTGTGGTTGTTTTTACAGGTGCGGGCTGAAATAGTTGGTTGCCGGAATGTTGGAATCGTTGTGTCGTATGTCCTCAGCAGCTCCAAGACGAGGTGTAACATGAGTAATTTGTTAGCAGATATATACTTGTGTAGCCCATTATTAGTTATGGTTAGGGTATTGGCCCATTAGTTTGTTATATATATACAATTATACTTGTAATCAGTTATCATTAAGGAATAAATAGTTTACATGGTATCAAGAGTATCCTCTCCTAAAATATCTTTAACCCTAACCTTGTACGCCTCCACCTTCCGGTTGTTTTCTGTCGACATCTTTTCACAGCCACACCATCATAATGACAAATGGTGATACCCCTCCTCCACAACCTCCTACATTATCCCATGTTGATAAATTATACGCCGTTCACAACATTACTAGTTTGGTTCCCGTCAAGCTCGATGTAGACAAGTCTAATTACTCGTCGTGGTGCTATTTTTTCAAGATTCATTGTGCCAACTTTGGTGTTCTAAAGCACATCGAAGATGATGACACTAGTTCCTCTACTTCTCCACCACCACCAACGCCCGAATGGCTAACCGCGGATTCCATAGTAAAGTCATGGATCTTCTTAACGCTTGCTAAAACTCTTCAAAGAAGGCTTATCAAGGTGAACCCTACCACTGCTAAAGCCGCCTGGAAGCATGTTGAAAAAATCTTTCTTGACAATAAACGTACAAGAACTATCGCTTTAAAAGGTGAGTTACGTGTAATTAAAATGGGTGATCTTAGCGTTGATGAATACTTTCATAAGATCGAATCGATTGTCACCCTTTTAAATGATCTTGGATCACCTATGAGTGATGATGATGTTGCTAGCTATGCTATGTATGGGTTGAGTGATAAATTCGCTCACGTTGCGGGCATCATTGCACATCGGGATCCTTTTCCCGACCTCGACACAATGCGTTCCATGGTCACCACAGAGGAGATGCGCTTAAACTCTATGTCTCACAACCCTACATCAAACACTACCTCCTCGGCACCCACTGTCCTTGTTGCTGAAACCCATAATAACCGAAGTCAAGAGTCACGTTCCTCACGTGACACCCGTTTCAAATCACGAGAATATGACCCTCAAATCTGTCGTAACTTTAGTCGCGGGTTTTGTAAGTGGGGTAACACTTGCAAGTTTATACATGATGCTAAAACACAAGTTAATAATTCTCATATGGCTACTGGTACGAGTCACAATGCTAGACAACAACAAGTAAATGGTTCTGTGAATCCTATAATGCATAATTCGTCCAATAATAGGCCACTTAATGGACTTGGTACAACTTCTTAGGGCCTTGATGGACAACAACTTTTGGCACTTTTACAGGCTCAACAAAATCTCCTTGCACAATATGGGTTGTCTCAGCAATTGGGCTAGGCCCAATCTTATTTGCAATCTGCTCAGCTAGGGGTGTTGATCGGTTCGGTTATCGGGTTATTCAGTTTGTTCGGTTCGGTTAGTTCGGTTAAAAGTTTTTTTAAGGTCAACTCATATACTGACCCAAACCGTATTCAAATTCGGTTTTCGGTTCGGTTCGGTTGAATCCTAGTTCGGTTTAGTTCGGTTTTCGGGTTTACCCGAATTACACAATTTATTAAAAAAAAGAAAAATATACAAATATATTTAGCAAAAAAATTATTTCAAACATAAAAAGTGTTTTTAATACTAGGATAAAATTTTATTGATCTTTTTATATATATAAATATATATATAAATATAAACATTAATTTTTTTATATATAAAATTTTATTGATCTTTTTATATATATAAATATATAAAAAATATATATATTTATATGAATTCGGTTTTCGGTTTAGACTGTCAAACCCATATCCAACCCGAGAACCGAATTCGTAGTTCGATTCGGTTCGGTTTTTGGCAAATTCGGTTCGGTTATTAGTTCGGTTTGGTTGTTTTCGGTTTTCGGTTTTTTCGGTTATTTCGGTTTTTTTGCTCACCCCTATGCTCACCCATCTTTATTGGGCTCTCGGCCCATACCTTCTCCTCAGCCCCCGCCTGGTTTTGGAACAGTATCACAGCAACAACAGACACAGCAGATACAAGGACAGGAAATAATTTTACCACATGCTTTCAATACTATGACACTTCAAGCTCCTACCAATGGTAATTGGAACATGGACACTGGTGCGTCATCTCATCTTAACTCTTAACTCTGATGCTAATAATTTTAGTACTGTTTTAAATTCTTGCATTTATCCATCTGTCTTTGTTGGTGACGGAAAATCTATTCCCGTCACCAACACGGGCCACAGCACTTTGTCCACTCCTCACAGAACCCTTCACTTAAATAATGTCCTCATCACACCTAATATTGTGAAAAATTTGATATATGTTCGTCAATTTGTTCGTGATAATAAATATACTATTGAATTTGATGAGTTTGGTTTTTCTGTGAAGGATTTTTGGACCCGTCAAATCCTCCTCGGATGTGTAGCACGGGTGATCTGTATCCTGTCACAAACCCGACTACCCCTCAAGCCTTTTTTTACTTATAAAGTATTATGTTTATTAAAGAGGTGGCAAATCATGCGTTTAGGCAGTTTGGTGTCTTAAGATGATAGTTATAGTGTGTGTGTATATATATATATATTATATATATATAGAGAGAGAGAGAGAGAGAGAGTTAGGATCAAATGAGAAGTTTTCTTAAAATAAGAAGGATAAGAAGTA
>BQNB010075469.1:0-31456 GCA_026074375.1 Tanacetum coccineum
ATACAAGACAAAAGTCTAGCTCGTTTAAGCGTGTAATATTATGTAAACGGGCCAAGATGCAAAAAGCCCACAAAGGCCTCTTAGGCCTATCCTCTTTAGAGTATAAATACTCTATGTTTTTCTTTTTCCTAGGTTAAACAATAGAGCTACTCAATAATATTTTTCATCTTTAGGGTTTGTAGCAACTCTTGTTTCTTTCAATCAAAAAGTTCTTTAATGTTTAATCTTTTGTGCTATTGATCTTGTGATTAATCTATGGAATGATCTAGGGATCCTACAGATGTGCTGTCGTTTTATGGTATATTTAAGATGATTCAAGTTTTAAATTTATATTTTGCCGACTAAACCAAAAATAACACTTTAACGGGCAATGTACCCGATGAGTAGTAGTTTTGTGGTAAGTAGGGTGTCAAACACTTGAAGAGAGGTTAAATCTATCAATTTAATTAATATCTTGGTTATCTAATCTATGTTAATTCTATTATATTCTAAACCTATGTTAAACCTATGTACGTCTAAATCCTAATTCTAACGGGAAAAAGGGGTTTTTAGCCTAAAAGACTGGCACGGTTTGGTTGGTGTCTATAATCAATTCAAGACACTTTAACCCACGCAAGATAATTAACAAAAGATGAAAGAGCGGTCGAACCTTATACAAGAAAACTGTATTAACCATTATTAATCCGATTAGAACGGTGGCATATCATTCGTAATACTTATGTGTTACATCATCCTAAGACCTAGACACAATAATTTTGTCACAATTAAAGCATCTGCATAAAGCATCCTTATTTGCTGATTATAATCTATCTTAGGGATTAAGGCAATGGTGATCTTGTTAAACCTTAGCTCATAGAGACTTTACCCACTTACCGCTTAATGTCAATTTATGCAGTAGTAGTCCACTTGTCCAACTATCCAATGGAATCAAAACGTTACTTGTTGAATTATCTAGGTCACCTGCTAGTCAACACGATCAATAAACCATTAGCAATATCCAATTAACTAGTTAAGCCCGAAGCGTATCCTAGACACAGACTTAGAAGGACAATATTTATGTAACTATGATTCTAGATGTATAGATTACTATATGAAGAGCTATCCCGGACTCTAGATCTACTTGGCCCGTGTCACTAGATCCAGTTGAATGATAGATCGCATACAAAAGCACGTAAACATGTATAAATTGATAAACCCAAACAAGCATACAACAATAAATCATGAAATCGAGATAAACAAATACCAAACATTCAGATCTTCATAATAATAGCTAGTACCTGAAGGTATTAGCCTTCAAATGTCATAATAAATACAAGAGCAATTATTTAGCCAAGGTAAACTAACCGAGTTAACGAATGATACCAAAAACTGAACGATTACTAAAGTATACGGAATTACACGTTGTCTCCTATGGAATCGAATACGTTGCTCGACCTCTTCTGCTCTTTTTCTGCTCTGAAATCAACTTTTGCGGTTTAGGTATCGAGAATATGATTTAGTACACTTAAAACTCATTTTTGAGTTTTCTATTTATAAGGTCTGGAAGTCGGTTGGATATGGCATATCCATGTGTTGGATACGGCGTATTAGGGATTTCTTAGAGTAGGGACCATGCTTGATATCTTCCAGAATATTATATTGATTCTATATCTTGAATACGGCGTATTGAGTCCTCTAGATACGGCGTATTGATCTTTATTCCTTTGTGGTATTTGGTGAGTGCATGCACGGATACGCCGTATCTTCCTTGATGGATACGGCGTATTGGTCATCAGAATAGTAATCTTCAAAATATCTTCATTTAAGCTCCAGAATGCGTGCCTTTTTCTAACTTTCACCCATTACTCCATAATTACTACAATTCTCAAATATAAACGATTAAGTAATAATTCTTTTCAATATCTATATAAAATGGGTTAATAACATGGGATAAATGATGCTATAAAATAGATGTTATTTGATGTCATCAATGACTCATATCTAATGAATCAATAATTATATAATGTTCATCTTGTTTATACGGATATGTGTCATTAACAGATTTAGGTTGCTCAGGATATTCTCTGTCTTTGGCAAACACATTATAGTTATCATCATTATTTTGTACCTTTTGCAACGGTCAACATCAAAGATGGGTCCAAAATTTTCAGCAGCATCTGGTGTAACCTCTTTAATCTGTGCCATATACATATAATGTGCTTCCAATTCTTGATCGTCAGGTTCATCATCAGTGTCATCCCTCCAATCAGCTTGTTCAGCACTTAACTAGATTCTAGCTTCCTCTTGCTTACATAATAGCATTTTTTCCTTGTGATAATCTGCATCCTTTCCCCGTTTTGGTTTCTGACATTCCCTTGCTGCATGCCCATATTCCTTGCAATTATAACAGTGAATCCCAGACTGCTACACCACCTGTGTACCTACATTCTCCCTAGCCCTAGCAATATTAACTACCCTCTGATTATTATACCCAGTTCCTCTGTTGAGTCTTGGAGTATTATCCTGATTTGCTCTACTGCTGTTTGATGAAGTTATGAGGTCGTTATTGGTAGGTTTGTATATTTTCTTGAATGATAGAGAAATTAAATCTATGAGTTTATCAATCTCTTTTTCCTTTGACATTTTATCATCTTCAGCAACCATAGTAGGTTCTTGATCATAAGTGGGTGGAGGAGAGTTGATAATTGCTTTACCTCTGTTTCTGGTAGCAGCTTGTTGTGATCTGGTTGAGGAATTTTAAGTCTAGTGATTAGGATGGTTTTGAGGATGGTAAAATGATTGTTGCTGAGCAACAAGTGCAAGTGGATTAGCAGTACATGCTAGTCTTTCAGCTCTTATCTCCTTGACTTCATTATGGTGTTGCTTCAGGATGTCATAAAGTTTGTGATAGGAGACAGTCTTTAACTCTTGACTCTGCTTAACAAGTGTTACAAACCTTTGCCATTCTGGTTGTAATTGAAGTAAGAACTGAACATTTACTTGATGATTGGTAACATCACACTGATTCTTACAAGCTCATTCATCATCTTGTAAAATCTTGAGTAATACGATTCAAGTGATTCACCTTCTCGTGAGGTAAACTTCCCGAATTCCCAATACAAATTGGTTTTAAGATCTTGAACATTGATTGATTCACCTTGTTTCAACATTTCAATAGCTTTCCACATCTCACATGCTTTTGGACAAGCATCAACTGCGGAGTAGATATCATTATCTATCCTTGTGAGAATTATCTGAATAGCTTCAGCTTCAACATCCAATTGGTTCCTTATGTCTTGTAACACATTCTTATAGTTCTCCATGTACACTTCTATAGTGGTTTCTGAACTACCTTCTGTAACAAGAACAATCTTCTTAGTCCATTTAAACTTGTAAGGTGGATTCTGGAGACAATAGTGGATGAGTTCATTGTTAGGTTTGGTGTCGATGTATCTCTTGATTTGGGATTTCCACTAAACGTAGTTACCAAGTGCTAACATTGGTGGACGATCTTTACCACCTGCTTCCATGATGACATTGTGAAGAGCATTTGATATTCAAGTTTGTAAATTGGTATTGGTATTTGACATTTTGATGTTGTAAATGGATATCAAATCTTAAGTTTTATGAAGTGATTGATATTGTGATTGATATTGTGGTTTGTAGTTCTAGGGTTTCAAAACAAGGATTTTCCTTATAACCGAAATTGAAATTTGATGTAATTTTTTGCTTGAAATATGCAGTGTAATGTTTCGCAGGCTTGAAACAAAATGGACATAATAACGATTCCTAAAAATGTAATATTTCGCTTGGAATGTGACAACCTGTATTACATCAATCGCACAACATATTTCGCTTGGAATATGAATAGCACAAATTACATATTTCGCTTGGAATACATATATCGCTTGGAATATGTAAATTTTGGCAGCTCTTTGTTTCACACACTTGTAATGTTTCGCTTGGAATGTGTAAACCTGTACTAACATAAATCGTTCAGAACATGTTTCACATGAAACATATTTCACTCAGGACATATTTCGCTACCTTCATATATACATATTTTGCTAGCTTTAAAAAAATTAAACCCAGTTTTTTTTATCCAAAAACGTGTTTTAATACTTGAATAAGCTTCCTATAATCCCTAAAGTAATGAAAGTACAACTTGATGATTCAAAATAACAACAAAAATCTTGTTTTTGATGATTTTCATATGCATTTTTTCTTTCAAAACATACGAACAAAGTGCTAAAACAAACTAAGCTTTGTTTGATTCTTGTATAAGCTGTTTTATGTAACAAATAAGTTGTATAGCTAAGACTTAAACATGCTAAAGAATCAATACGCCAAAGACAAAAGTAAGTCGTAGCTTAAGAAGAAAATAGGACAAAAATAAGCTATAAAACCACAAATCAACCACCTTAAAACCCCTTGGCAATTGATACCACTTGTTATCCCAAATAATAATAAGATCCAAATACAACAATAAGTAACCAATACTCATTATAAGCACGAAATAAGGTAGAAGAAAAGTAGAAAGGAAAGTGAAGAATATTAAATTAGGTAGGAGAGAGTTTGGTGAGTTACACATACATACAATGAAGCAAATATAACCAACACCATCTCCAAGTGTGGAGAGGGTCCTATTTATACCCTAAGCCTTCATCTAGGCGTATGGGCTTCTTTCGTGAGCTGGGCTTGGCTTATCTTGGGCTTTGAGCCCAAAACACGGACAATATTAGCTTAAAGTCCAAGCCCGTTAATCCCGACTAGCCTATTACTTAACAAGACTAATTACGACTAAGACGACCGATAACATTCTTGTTTGACTTATATAAATATAAGGCTAACACACATGGTCAGATCCATTCCTCCTAAAAAAGCCAAAAAGACCCCTCCAAAAGCAAAACGTTGTCCCACCCTAAAAGGTCGAAAAGGTTGGAGGAACTATACAAAACGAAGGAAAGAGTCATGAGGGGGAGGTCTAAATCCTGGGGGAGGAAATCCGATTACCAAAAGACAAGTTTGAGGTCCGGTGATGACGGGGATTTCGAGGATACCTACAAAGACCTAAAATCGCCCTATAAAAGACCAAAACCTACCCCTTTCACCCAAAGGATAACTCGTTTCAAGTATCATTGGAGAGCTAAGCTCCCTAGAAATATCAAGGTTTACGAAGGTCATAAGGACCCGAAAGATCACCTGAGTATCTTTTCAGCCACAACCGAACAGGAAGAATGGCCAATGCCCATCTGGTGTAAAATGTTTCGCCAAACCCTAGGAGGGGCCGCACGAAACTAGTTTGATGATTTGGACCCAAAAAGTGTGGACAATTTTGAAGAGTTTAGTCAAAAATTCTTGGAAGAATTATCACAACAAAAAAGGTATGCCAAAGACCCTACAGAGATTCACGGCATCAAGAGGAGACCAAGTGAGGGTCTACAAACTTTCATGGACCGGTTTAAGTTCAAAAGCTCACACACAAAGGGAGTTCCTCCGGTACTACGCATCTCAGCTTTCATACATGGTCATGGCCATCTGGAATTAGCCAAGAAGCTCAACGATAAAATACCAAAGACGATGGACAAAATGTTTGAAAGAGTCAGAGCCTTCATTCGAGGAGAGGTGGCCGCGGGTTCAGCAGAAATGGTTTGGTCCCTTTAGTGGGACAAAGGGAATGATCGTTCGATCTAGTCTGGAGGACAAGAGAAGGCTAGAAACAGAAATGGTCCAAGGGAAGGACGAAGGAACATTGGCACATATGCCCCTTACTCTGTTAGAAACACAAAAGTATCGATCACTTCCAATATTAGCTAGTCAAAGCCTGTGGTTAGTCAATGTAAGGTTTATAATCTAATAGGACTAAAAGGCCCATGGAAAGCCCACAAAGCTTCCCATGGCTGGCCAATATGTAGTATAAATACACCTCTCCATGCTTTGGAGAGGTGGTTGGTTGGTTGTACTCTCATTTTCATCTTAATGTATTTTCTTTCCATCACTTTCTCTCTCTAAAATACATCATTCCTTCCACACTTTCTCTCTCTTGTTCTTACTTGTATATTAAGAGATTACTTGTATTCTATAATTGGTATCAAGAGCCATGGAGTGATTTGCTTAGTTTTTTTGTGTTTGTTTATTTTGGTTTGTTATTTTGTACTTATTTTTTGTCTTTTTCTTTTGTTTTCGAAGATCATTCATACACTAAAAGATCATTTACTAAGGTAAAGTTGATCTAGTATCTTTGGATATAGGTGTATTTGCTTTGGATCAAATAAAAACTCATTTTAGTTCATCTTTTGTTTTCAAAAAACCTTATAAAGTACAAATCTTGATTTTGAAATTTTCGGCTTAAAAACCAAAAAGTTGTCATTTTTAAGGTACCTATAGGTTTAAAAATACTAGTTGTACAAGAAATTTTGGGAAAAAACAATCAAAAAAGTGTCTTTTTTATTTTTTAAAGATTTTGAGTTTTGTCCGTGTGTTACCCGAATTCGCAGTGTCCGAATTTGCAAATTAGTGTTACCCAAATTCGTAGTACCTGAATTAGCAGTTTCAGTTGTAGCCGAATTCGTAGTACCCGAATTAGCAGTTTCAGTTGAACCCAAATTTGCAGTTTTGCTTAAGTACCTGGATTTGCAGTTTCAGTTGAACCCAAATTCGCAGTTTTGCTTAAGTACCCGAATTCACAGTTTATTTTAACCCAAATTCGCAGTTTTGCTTAAGTACCCTAATTCGCAGTTTCAGTTGAACCCAAATTCATAGTTTTGCTTCATAACCCAAATTCTTAGTTTTGCTTAATAATCCGAATTTGCAGTTTTGCTTAATCAACCAAATTATCAATTTGCTTAATCAACCAAATTTGCAACAAAAACTTAAAACTTAAATTGCTTAATTAAAATTATACGGTTTATTTCTTTGACTTGTAAAATCCCGTGAAACACTCACTTGTTTTCCTGGTTTTGTCAAGAATTGTAAAATCCTGTAGTTTCAAGACTTAAAACATAAAAGACAACACCCTCAAACACAATTACTTTCTATCACTGATCGATCAAATAGTAATCTTTTAACATACAAATTTCTCAATGATGACTCTTGCTGACAAAGCGATTCTTGCTGACAATCGTCCACTTATGTTGGAAAAAGATATGTATGACTCTTGGAAAAGCATAATGGAGCTATACATGATGAATAGACAACATGGACGGATGATCCTTAAATCCGTTGAAAATGGTCCACTCATCTGGCCTTCAATTAAGGAAAATGAAGTGACAAGACCAAAGAAATATTCTAAGTTATCTGATATGGAAGCAATCCAAGCTGATTGTGATATCAAGGAACAAATATCATTCTCCAAGGACTACCACCTGAGGTCTATGCATTGGTTAGCAATCATAAAGTCGCCAAGGAACTTTAGGAAATAATTCAATTTCTCATGCAAGGAACTTTATTGACGAAACAGGAAAGAGAGTGTAAGCTTTATGATGAATTCGATAAGTTTGCTTATATGAAAGGGGAAACACTACGTGATTTCTACTTGAGATTTTCACTTTTACTCAATGACATGAACATCTACAATATGAAACTAGAACAATTTCAAGTGAACACCAAGTTTTTGAATACTCTTCCTCTCGAGTGGTACAAATTTATGACAGATGTCAAACTGGTTCGGGATTTGCACACAACTAACATTGATAAGCTTCATGCTTACTTGGGACAACATGAATTTCATGCAAATGAGGCTCGTTTAATGCATGAACGCAACTCAGATCCGCTTGCTTTGGTGGCAACCTATCAGATGACCCAGTCTCCCTATCAAACTCATCAAAATTCATACCAAAATACTCAATTTCAACCACAAGTTTCACCATATCAGTCTCCATAGTATGGATCACCTTATCAGTCTCAACAATACTCAACTCATCAATCATCAACACCTCTTTCAATCACTTATCCATCCAATGATTATCAATCATCAGTTCACCATAACGTTTATTCTCCATCATCATCCATCCCTCAATTGGAATATGTTCCCTCAGTTAACCAACAACCTGAATTTTCCCAACCAGAATCGGGCCTAATTGTTCCAGTGTTCCAGAAAGGTGATGATCCCATTGATGCCATCAATCACATGATGTCTTTCTTGACTGCTGTTGTTACTTCCGGCTACCCTACTACTAATAATTAGCTTAGGAATTCGTCAAACGCTAGGAAATAAGCTACAATTAATGATGGCAGAATTATGTTACAACCAGTTCAGGGGAGACAAATTTCTTTTGCTTCGGGTACAAGTAGAACCTATACTCCAGGAGCAAGTGGAAGCAATTTTGGGAAACAAAGGACTTTTATTTGCTACAACTACAAAGGGGAAGGCCATATGTTCAAACAGTGCACTAAACCTAAGAGGAAACAAGATGATTCTTGGTTTAAGGACAAAGCATTGTTGGTACAAGCTCAAGAAAGTGGTCAAATTCTTCATGAGGAGGAACTATCATTTTTGGCAGATCCAGGAGTTGCAGAAGCTTAAGCTACACAGACTGTCATTACTCATAATGATGCTTATCAAGCTGATAATTTGGATGCATATGACTCTGATTGTGATGAACTCAACACTGCCAAAGTTGTTATCATGGCGAATTTATCTCATTATGGTTTTGATGCTCTTGTCGAGGTACACAATCATGATAATGTGAATAAAAATATGATTAATTAAGTTGTACAGGTGACGCCGCCTTCTGAACAGTCAAATGTTGTGAACCATTCAAAGACTGAAATAACTAGTGATAGCAATATCATTCTTTATTCTCAGTATGTGATTGAATCACAACAGGCAGCTGTTCAGAATTCTAATTCTTCTGCATAACAAGATGCACTGATATTATCTATGATTGAACAACTAAAAACCCAAGTTATTAATTGTACCAAGATAAATCTGGACAATAAAAGTGTCAATGATACTTTAACTGCTGAGCTTGAAAGATATAAGGAACAAGTTAAAGTTTTGAAAGAAGGACAAAATGTTGATTTAAGGAGTAATGATAACGCTTCAGATACAAGTGCACAGTCTATAGAGATTGATCGTCTTAAACAAACTCTTTCTGAAAATTTAAAAGAAAAGGAATCTTTAATGCAAACAGTTACTCTACTCAAGAATGATTTTAAGAAAGAAGAATCTAGGAATATCGATAGAGAGATTGCGTTAGAAAAGAGGATCAAACAGCTAGATAATATTGTTTTTAAAAGAGATCAATCCGCACAAACTGTTCACATGTTGACGAAACCTTAGTTTTTCTATGATCATACCACTAAACAAGCTCTAGGTTTTCAAAATCCTTTCTATCTGAAGAAAGCTCAGCAGTTGGAACCAAAGCTTTATGATGGTAATGTCATTAAGAATACGAGTGCTATTGTGATTCCTGACTCCGAAGAGACCCTAATACTTGCTGAAGAGAGTCGTTCAAAAATGCTTTTAAAACAAAAGGATCCTATGATGTTAGAAAAGAAAGTTAATACTACACCAGTCGATTATGCTGTTCTAAATCAACTTTCTCAAGATTTTGAAACACGATTTGTTCCACAAACTGAATTATCTGCTGAACAAGCCTTTTGGTCTCAGAATTCTGTGAATTCTCCAGAACCCACTCTTTCTAGTAGACCCACCATAGTTGAGGTTCCAAAAGAACTTCCTAAAGTCAGCATGGTTAATACAAGTTTGAAGAAACTTAAACACCATCTTGCTGGTTTTGACGTGGTTGTCAAAGAAAGAACCACGCCCACAGCTATCACTGAGGGCTCGTGGGGGTTCGAACATACAAAAGCTTGTTTTAGGGATGAAATAATTCCATTTGTAAAAGCTCTGAAGGACTTATTTAATACATTCGATCAGTATTTGATTGATGAACTTTCTGAAGTCCAAAATGTCTTTCATCAAATGGAACAGGCTGTGGAACAACATCGTTTAGAGTCAAAAACATTTGAAGTTAAAATGAATCAAGTTTTGAACGAAAACGAACGACTCTTGGAACAAGTCATTAACAAAGATATTGTGAACATTATTGTGAATTCTTCTGTGGATGATTCTTATGTGAATGCGCATGAATGTGAAAAGTGTCTCAAACTTGAGACTGAGCTTCTCAACAAAAAGGATTTCGTTGAAAAAGAGATTTACGATAAACTGTTCAAAAGTTTTACCACTCTTGAAAAACATTGCATCTCTTTAGAAGTTGATACTCAACTTAATCAGGAAATTTTTCAAAGGGACAATTCTGTTTCAAATCAAAGTGCTCCAAGTTTTGATCAATTGTTTGAATTAAATGAATTGAAAGCTCAGTCCCAAGAGAAAGACACAATCATAAAGAAGTTGAAAGAGAGAATTAAATCTCTAAGTGGGAAAATAAATAAGGATAAGATTAAAAAGGACTTAGAGGAGATTGAAACAATAAATATCGAATTGGATCATAGGGTGTCAAAGCTTATTGCTGAGAATGAGCATTTGAAACAGACCTATAAGCAACTTTATGACTCGATTAAACCAGCACATATTCGATCAAAAGAACAGTGTGAAGATTTAATTAATCAAGTCAATCTAAAGTCTGTAGAAATCTCTGATTTAAATGCTAGTCTTCAAGAAAAAGTTTTGGTAATTACAGCTCTCAATGATGATTTACAGAAACCTAAAGGAAACGATCTAGTTGATAATAGTGTTACAAAACACCTTAGTGATCCAGAGATGCTTAAGATTGATGTGGAACCAATAATCTCAAATTTTTTAAATAAAAGGACAGCTCACTCTACCTATATTAAGCACACTCAGGAAGAAGCTGTAGTTCTTAGGGATCTAGTTGATCATATTAAAGCTAATTAACCTCTAGATCACACCTTAGACTCTGCCTGTAGGTATACTAAACTAATTTAGGAGTTACTTACAAACATCAGTAAAACTTGCCCTAGTATCAACAATATTGATGGAAAATTAGTGGCTGTGACCCCAAAAACCAAGGATAAAACGGTCAATTTCACTGAGCCCGTCACATCCTCAGGACACACAATCAGAAAAACAACCTCTACATTAAACCTAGTTTTTAACAAACCTATGTTGTCTTCTATAGGAGTAAAACTGTCTACTAGTGCTAGCAGATCATAGCCTTCAAGCAATACAAAGAAAGATAAGATTCAGCTAACATCAAGTAGTACTTAGAAGAATAAAATAAAAGCCCACTCTAGGAAAGTTAAATCTAGTTTGAAAAATAAAGATTGTGTTGTTGCACCCAAAAGAACTGCTAATGTGCAGCATTCCAAGCTTAATGCAAATTCTGAACTTAAATGTGTTAAGTGTAATGGTTGTATGCTTTCTGATAATCATTATTTGTGTGTTCTTGATTTTATCAATAATGTGAATGCTCGTGTAAAATATAAATCTGTTAAGAAAAGTTCTAAGAGAAAAGTTTGGAAAACAACAGGAAAGGTGTTTACAAATATTGGATATATCTGGAGACCTACCGGTCGGACCTTTACCATAGTAGGAAATGCATGCCCTTTAACTAGGATTACCACAACTACTGAAGTTCCCCTTAGGAAACCAACTACTCTAGAAAATGAAACACCTAAGCCTGTCATAACATTGGTTTACTCAAGGAAACCTAGAAAATTTAAAACTAATGTTCCTGTTAGCAAATCTAAGGTTCTTAAATATGTATCTGGTAACAAAAAGGAACCCAGTCAATCTTGGGGATCCATAGTTTCCAATGTTCCATCTTCCTCTCTTGATGAATGCAGGTCATCCAAATTATTCTTTGGTATTTAGACTCTGGCTGCTCCAAGCATATGACCGAAGATCGCTCCTAGCTCACCAATTTTGTCAATAAATTTTTGGGTACAGTCAAATTCGGAAATGATCAGGTGGCAAGGCTATTGGGATATGGTGATTATCAGATTAGGAATGTTACGATATCAAGGGTTTACTACGTAGAAGGACTTGGACACAACTTATTCTCAGTTGGGCAATTCTGTGATTCGAACCTTGAAGTTGCTTTTCGTCAACACACCTGCTTCATTCGTAATCTAGAAGGTGTCGATCTATTGACAGGATCTCAAGGAAATAATCTGTATACTCTGTCTCTTGGAGATATGATGACGTCTTCTCCTATAAGTCTCTTGTCAAAGGCCTCAAAGACTAAGTACTGGCTATGGCACAAACATCTGTCTCAACTAAACTTTGGTGCAATCAACCATTTAGCTAGACATGGTCTTGTTCGAGGTCTTCCTAAGCTAAAGTTTGAAAAGGACCACCTGTGTTCTGCATGTGCAATGGGCAAAAGTAAGAAGAAACCTCACAAACCTAAATCTAAAGATACTAAGTAAGAAAAAACTCTATCTTTTGCACATGGATCTTTGTGGACCAATGTGTGTCGCAAGTGTTAATGGAAAGAAGTACACCCTCGTCATTGTCGATGATTACTCTCGATTTACATGGGTTAAGTGCTTAAGGTCAAAAGATGAAGCTCCAGATTTCATAATTAAGTTTCTCAAGATGATCCAAGTGCGGCTTAAAGTGCATGTCCGAAGAATCAGAACAGATAATGGAACTGAATTTGTTAATTAAACTTTGCGTGAATATTATGAGAAGGTTGGCTTCTCTCATGAAACATCTGTTGCTTTCTCTCCACAACAAAATGGTGTCATTGAAAGACGTAATCGTATACTAATTGAAGATGTCCGCACAATGTTGATTTATGCAAAAGCTCCGTTACTCTTATGGGCAGAAGCAGTTGCTACCGCATGTTACACCCAAAATTGTTCCTTCATACATCTTTGTCATGGCAAAACACCATATGAGCTTTTACATGACAAACTTTCTGACTTATCGTTCTTCCATGTATTTGGTGCACTCTGCTATCCGACAAATGATAGTGAGAACTTGGGTAAGTTACAACCGAAGGCTGATATTGGTATCTTCATTGGCTATGCACCCATAAAGAAATCATTTCAAATTTACAACCAACATACCAGACAAATTTGTTTACCCAAGATAATAAGCTATCCAAACACAAGATAAGTCATACCAATAAGCAAAATAGAAAAGAGAAAAGAAAAATGGAAGATTTATTAGAGAGAGAAAGTGAGGGTGGAAGATTACACACACATACACAAGTGAATGAAATGGTAACCAACACCCTCTCCATGTATAGAGAGGGTTCTTTTATACCCCTAGCCAACATGTAGGCATATAGGCTTTCTAACTTGGGCCGGGCTTGGCTTATCTTAGGCTTTGAGCCTGAAACATGGACAATATTAGATTACAATCTAATCCCATTTAACCCGACTAGCCTATTACTTAACAAAACTAATAAGACCGATAACATTCTTGTTTGACTTAATATAATTAAGTATATTTAAGGCTAAAAATCTCCCCCAATGTTGAGGTCTCTTTCTTCAAACTCCCCCGTACCACCGATGACATTCTTGTAGGAGTTTGCTTTGTTTTATCATTGTCTTCCCTGACTTTGAAGATATGACTTTTGACGTTTATGCTTTTCTTTGTTTTTTGGTCTTGACTTGTTTGTATGTGCTTTGTTCATCATGCTTTGTGATCTTGCTCTTGAGCCTTTATCTCTTTTTGACTTTGAGTTCTGGGAATATTATCTGAATCTTTATTGACTTGATTCATTGATTTGAACTTCCTTGATCAACTTGTGCTCTTGACCAACTTGCTCATACTTGTTACATTCTGTTTGACATATATGTTTATAAGCTCTAACAAATACTTCCCAAAATTACGTTCTTTAATTGACTTTGAGGCTCTTTGATAATGGGGAAGTTTAGAATCAACTATCTTGATGTTGAACGATTGACTTTGAAAGCATGAGTATAAGCATGTGGTTTATGAATCCGACTTCGCTGGAATATGAGCTTGCAACAACGTCGTCATACTTGATAATATGCCATGTAGCAATTATAAGATTGAACTTGGCTTTGGCATTCATAGGGGGAGTTCGGTTGCAAATCTCCGGGGTTTCCCCATTTTATAGTATAAATACTATACCTGTGATCAGGTATATTCAAAGAATCTCCTTGATAGGGTTTCCAACTCAAAGCATAGGATCTTCTAACACAGATGTATTAGATTCACCATGCTTGTTAGTTCTCATTACCGGAACGTCTCAAAGCAGACAACACGGTAAGAGTGAATAAGATATTTACTATCTTTCTGATTAAGTCATCAATTCATTTACTGGACCAAAATTGATATCTAGTTATCATAAGCTTGATTCATATAGAATCTTGCAAGTCACCTACCAAGAGCTTGTTTGATGTTGGCTCAAGCAGGATTTTCATCTTTACTTGTGAATACATATGTATCAAACTTTTTTTTTTGGATGTTCTGGCAAGATCTCAAGTATAATGCATAGGACTCTTTGTTTCAACTTGTGAACTTTATGGTGTTTCAACAAGAGTATTTATGACATTGTGTCTAATAAGATTTTATAATTTGATTCTCTTCTTGGCATCTAGACTCGATTTTGTGCACCTTTCTTGGTTTTAGTAACGGAGGCTGGTGAGACTGCCCCTATTCAATATCAAACAATCTCAAGAGTGAGATGTCAATAGATAACTGTCTGTGTCTCTCCGTGACAAATGAGGACAAGTTTCTTTTGAGGAGAAACCCGAATGGCTAGGAAAGGGTTGTGCATTGCATCATGTGGTCCATGATGTCGTCTTCAATATCAATAATCATTTTTTTTTTCTTTTTTTTTTTTGGGGTTTTTTTTTTTTGGGAATTTTTTTTTGTATAGATTATTTTGACCCAGTTTCTGCCTAAGTTGTGTGGAGGGCTTCTTTCTTTTCACCCTTTATCCATACATTTCTTTTTAATTCTTCAACCCCTTCAATGCTTACCAATACTTCATTACTAACACCTTGTTGTGATTGTTATCCTAGTCGGCATTCTTCCCTTATTCACATTCATCTCCAATCATACCTAAGGACTGCTATTTCTAACTGTGGATTGTCCTTGGGTAGATCCCTCCGGTTCTGGTTGGATCGTAGGACTTATTCCTAACCTAACCACCTTATGACTTCAGAATTATCGTGAAGTTAGTAGGTTGTTGGGTATGAGATCGAACCATAAAACCATTTTCTGACATTGTTATTTTCAAATACCCCCCCTACACATGTGCTCCGAGATTCGAAATTGTTTAGCACATGAAGGAAAGAGTTGCACTTAGAGTCTTATTAGATACATTCGTTCTATAACGTATTTTATTCACATTTTTCCCCCTTATTTTAAATAATAAAACACTTAGTATTTGAAATACCAATTGATTAAAATTTGACATGAAAAATTCCTTAGGGAGAAAAATTATACCACGATATTGCATGAATTCAAATTCCAATAGCTCCCATTCAACAGTATATGTGGGATACAATATTTATTTAAAACTTGACTTGATATGAAAAATTGACTATGTCACCAAAAATGTTGAAGACGGAGACAAATGAACTTCTTACGGTGAAACAATGTATATTAAATTTTGAATTATATAAGTTTCCACATTTTACATTTCTCAAAATGTGTTTGGAGAATAAAATTGACATTTATGAGTGCTATTCCAACACATTAAAAGGCTTTCGTTTTTAAAAAGCCTCCCCCCTCAGAAATTGATTCACATAAAATGACATTCTACGCACTACAATTCTTTGAAAATTATTCGAGGATGGGAGTGTTGAACACACAATTTTAACAAATACCACTTTTTATGGAAAAATACCACAAATTATATTGTAGACAATTTGACATTGAAAGTTCTTTTTGAAAAATTGTGTTCAACGATTTTAAAAACACATGATAGAAGACTTCTCTTTTATTTTAGAGTAAGCGCACTGAAGCGTACACTTCCCTATTACATTCGAGACCGACTTATGCACTGAAATGTACATAAGTAATTTTCATGAGTTTAAAACTTAGAATGTTTTGTAATTTTAGCTCATGATCGAAAAGATTTCTCTTTTCGTTGTTAAGGATAAATGCACTGAAACGTACACTTTCCTTTACATTGAAGTCCGGGTTGTTATCTGACATTTAATAACAAGCCATAAAGAAAATTTAGAAATGACATGTTTTGAAAGCATTTAAAACTCTTGTTCGAACTTCATTTACACGCACGTGTCGATGTTAATCAACATTTCTAGGTACGTAAATGTTATCGATTCCAAGAGACATGTCGAGAAGATTCTTTTTGGTATTTTTGAAATTTTTCTGATTTTATATTTTGTTTTTCTAGGTTTTATATTTTTCTATTTTCTTTTTCAAAATTTTTATAAATCAAAAATAAAGAGAGAATAAAAATATTTACAAATCGAAGTTTCCATTAGTAGTGATAGTTGTAGCTAGAGTTGAAGTGGATGAAGTTGAATCAGGTTGTTGTTGACGTTTATTTGATGCATCAGTAGTAGTGACAGCGAAAGACTTTAAAACAACTTGATTTTCTCTATTGAAATATTCGTCGAACAAAGGACCGAATAGCAAATCCAGCTCATTTGACTTGTTAATGTCTCAGCTGCTTGCATGAACTTATAGTAGACATTGTGGTGCGAGGCTTGAACCATTTTGTTCAAACGTCATTTGACATTGAGGTTCGAGGCTTGATCTGTTGTGATCAAACGTCATTTTTCTGTATCATCATCTGTGAATCCACATTGACAATGGTTTCTGAGATATCAGCCTTTTTAGCAACCATACTTTGAGATTTTCCTTGTTGACATTACATAAGGTACATGCACTTAAATCAGGACTTTGTTGCTTGCTGAATTGATTGATGTACTGCACTTACATCCAGAGTTTGTTTTAATTCATGAATATGAGGGATATCTTACTTTTGAACCATGTGTGGGTTCACTGTCATCCTTGCTTGTACAAGAAGCGAGTATCTTTCCCGTAGGAACCCACCTAAGACTAATAGTGTTGAAAATTCTACCCGTGGGTTTCCACCTAAGATCAGATCTAGGAGATGTTTTCTCATACACGACGGAAGTCTTATTAGGAGAAAATCTATGTCCTGTGAAGATCTGCCTTACAGGTTTTTGAGTATGACTTTTCTATTCTACGAGTTTGTTATTGTTTCTAGTCTTGTTGGATCGAATCTTAGCACGAGAATTCACTTCTTTTAGGAATTTTGTTATACACACATCATGATTTGCATTAAAGACACACTTATGACATGTAGAACAAACAAAGTGTTTGGAATTTGAGAAAGAATTAGAATTATTAGAGTGGTCTGCTGTGGGCACAACCGCTTTCGTTATGCAACTACTCTTAGATACAGGCAAACTCCTAGTTGAGTGATTAGTGCTCCTAGGTTTTGGTTTGGTACCATCATCAGTGCTTTGAAATCTAGCAGAAGGCATCACACTAGGTTTTGAGTTCCTATCTCTTTCTTGTGTATTTTTCCTAGCTTCATCTAAATAATGATTACGAACCATGTCATTTGAACTAAATCTTGGCATGTTCTTAGAACTATTCCTAGATTTGCTAGATGCAATCATATGATCAGGTTTTTCAAAAACGGATTATCTTCTCTTAGGCAAATAGTGTTGAGTTACTAGTCTTGACAAATTGTTATTCACATCAACTTGGGAGGAAAACCGTGGTTTTGACATTTGAGGTCTTTCAGATTTAAACGCATTCGGTTGTCTAACAACTGATTGTTTTCTTAGTGATTATAAAACCGGTTTCCCCAATACTGATGTTTTAGCAAACTTAGTATCTACACTATTTCCTTTTAACTTCCTTAAGCCATTTTTTAAAGCAGCAATTGCAAAACCCTTTTCCTGAATCTGAGCTTTTAAATCAGCATTATTAGCAAGAAAAGAAGTTGTTTGTTCTATAGTCTTAGATCTCTAATTTTAATAGAATCATACAAATATTTTTAATGCTTTTTCAAAGTCTTATTTTCCTTATGTAATTAGCCATACTATGTTCTAATTCGATGTTCATTGTTTCAAGTACATCAATTTCCTTTTTAATCTTGGCTTTATTACTTGTTTCATTCAAAATTTGACCATGTTGCCCTGATTTTAAAGCTTGATTTTGATATTTAAGTTCAAGAGCAATACAATGTGCTTCCATTCTTGAAAAATCTTTTTGAAATTGGGAAACTCTTTTTGAGCACAAATATTTTCAGACTCGATGTGATTTGATTTTTTGAGTATACATTGAGTCCTGGTTATCAAGTGAAGAATCAATGCATAGGACTTTTAACTGACATGTTTTAGAGATACTGGTCAAACCCTCCCTTCAACAATGATTTCAATTGCACAGTATGTTTTTGTCCTATAGCAAAGTATTGCATCAGCATTCAACTTGTACCTCACCCATTGGCTCTTTCATCATAAATGGGCTGATATCTGCATCACACATCTGTATCCTTCCCTGACCTGCTGCAGTCACTTGCACTGTGAGTTTGTCCTAATGCTTTCGGGGTGTCAACTAAATTAGCATCTACGCTTAACCTGTATCAATCTTACTCCTCTGCGTCTGCATCTGTCTTTATTCACCCTTCTTTCATACTGTCTTTGATGACGTGTTCTTTCAGCAACGGACTTCTTAACATTACCCAGGTGTTGGAGTAGTGTATATCTGAAGTGTTGAACCTCGATTCCAGTGTATTCAACAAAGTACGTTTCTGTCATTTGACTGTCATAATCCAATGTAAACTTTGAATCGATGAACTTTTGGAACTGGTTGTTTACCACCCAAAAGGCTGTCATGGATCCATCTTCTTGAAATTCATCTTTGTCAAGTTGCTTTTGTAGTTTTTCTACTTTGGGAGCATTGTTCTTTGAAAAGTAATCACATCTTGACCAAAGAGTGACATGAATGCCAGTTTGAATCCATGTTCGATGCGAGTGCCTTTTAAGTCATCTTTTGAAAGAACTTGAAGGTGTGAATGAAAAGATCGAAAATATGTCATGCATCTTTCTTTTGCTTTTGACATCTTGTATTTGATTGCATGCACATCCTTTATTTCAGAATTCAAGCTGCATTCCTTTACTAATTTGCTGGATGCATTCTCTGAATTATTGTCTTCTTTCTCAGAACAAGTGTTTTGTATGACAACTAAATCAACTTTCAATGAATCAACTTTCAATGAATCAACATTCAATGCTGGAATTGGATTTGAATGATCTTCTTGTGTTTGCATCAACTTTTTTTGTTTTAACATATGTGGAGTTCGTGTTGATGAAGCATAACTCAAAAAGTATTTCCCGAGGGATCCATGTTAAAGTATCATGCATCTTAAAATGAGTTGAGCATCATATCTGTATACATTCCTGCATACGCGCTTTGATTTCTGGAACTGAAAGCATTTTCAACGTGTTCTAAGTTTTGTCAAAGAGTCCTTGCAATCAGTCCTGAGAAATTATTTCTTGGTAAGAAGATTTCTAGTATATCCAAGACTTGATAGAATTTCTCTTGAAGAATATGCATGTTACTAAAATCTTTAAAGTTTCCATCAAAACTTGAGTTTGTGACTGAATTGCTCGAAGACTGTTCATGCATTTAATTCTTAAAAGTTGTGTTTTCTCTTGAACTTTAGAAGTTGAACACGAAGAAACGGTGTGATTCTGAAGAACACTTGATGATTGAGTTCGCAAATTGGTATTTGAATTTGACATTTTGATGTTGTGAATTGATATCGGATCTTAAGTAGGTAAAGTGATTGTTGTTGTGGATTGAAATCAATTAAAGTTCACAGGATTTTACAAATCTTTAATTAAAACCGAGAAAAGAATGGAATCTTTCGCGGGATTTTACAAAATCAAGAAGGAACCGTGAAACAATAATTAATTAGATGTTGAAATCGTTGTTGAAATTGAAGTACGTGAGCTTTTTTTGGTGAAAAATAAGCTTAAACGATGAACGATGCACAAACGATTCACTTTTGAGGACTAACGATTGAATTATATGAAATAAGGACCTACGGTGCAAAGAAATTTCATTGAGAAGGACTATGAATTCAACAAAGGACTAATGGTGTAATTGTAATAAGCCTCCAAAGGTTGCATGTGCCAAATTGTGAAACTTGGTAATTAATGATTAAATTCCCACCAAAATCATTTTCTTCTAAGTTTGAATTTAGAAAAGAAATACAACGAATGAACTTTTCTTCGTGCGGGGTGATTCGTTTATCGTCGGTAAAAACCGAATATACCACGATGATCGAAAATGTATCACGATCACAATGGTGTATGTCTTAAGTCCCGTAGTTTACCGACACTCGAAACTGAAAAACTAAAACAAGACTTAAACGAATAGATTTTGTTCGTGTTTAACTAGTTCGATTGATGAAGGGATACGACTAGTTCGGTTGCTTCTACTAAGTGACTCGTTCGGCTCCTTCTATGAAAATCGACTAGATCGGTTCTTGTATGTTGAACTAGATCGACTTCAAAGAAATGAACACGTTCGGCTCTTCAAGTATTTGACTAGTTCGGTTCTTAATGTTTGAACTAGTTTCGGTTTCATAAGACAAATGATACGATCGGATTGTAAGCTCGATGGTCTCTGTTTCGGTTCTAAAAGAAAACAACTAGATCGGTGGTTTCACTAGTTCGAGTCTGAAGAAGTTTGACTAGTTCGATTCCGTGACTAGATCGGTTCTTGAAGCACACTGACTAGATCGATTACTTGTGAGATCAACTAGTTCGGTTTGCAAAACAACAAAGTGTACTACCGTCCTTCTCGTTGTCTTTTTTACAGAAACCAACAAACCCGAGTGTACAACAAAGCTAAAAATGTGGATCTTGTCTCCCTTTTTTTTCTTTGAACCGTGGACCACAAATAAGCCAAGCAATAAGCTCTTTAGACAAGGAAATAAGCTAGGAAAAGTGGCGACACAAAAAATAAGCTAATAACAAGCTTGAACGAAAGGAAAGAAAAAAAAATTGTTTAGACCACAAAGAAGACACGAAAAAGCTGTTAGAAAGACAAAAAAAGAAAAAATCAAATCTAAAACGTTTCTAAAGAGACAAGACTTATTTGAATTAAAGAAACACAAATCGTTTTTGTTTTGTTTTGTTGCCGTAACTCACGACCTTAATAAAAAAAAATGAACACGACCCACTAATCTTTGTTGTACAAATAAAAAATAAAACAAGCTTAATGTATGAAGCTATGAATAAGCCGAATATAAGCTAAAAAAATGACCACAAACAAAAAATACGAAACCCACCCCGTGGCGAGTGATACCAAATGTTATCCCAAGATAATAACCTATCCAAACACAAGATAAGCCATACCAATAAGCAAAAATAGAAAAGAGAAAAGAGAAATGAAAGATTTATTAGAGAGAGAAAGTGAGGGTGGAAGATTACACACACACACACAAGTGAATGAAATGGTAACCAACACCCTCTCCATGTGTGGAGAGGGTCCTTTTATACCCCTAGCCAACATGTAGGCATATGAGCTTTCTAACTTGGGCCAGACTTGGCTTATCTTGGGCTTTGAGCCTGAAACATGGACAATATTATATTACAATCCAAGCCCATTTAACCCGACTAGCCTATTACTTAACAAAACTAATAAGACCGATAACATTCTTGTTTAACTTAATATAATTAAGGCTAACAGAATCATTGAAACAATTCATGTAGATTTTGATGAGCTGACTGCGATGGCTTCTGAACATAGCAGTTCAAGACCCGCACTTCATGAAATGACTCCTGCAACAATCAGTTCAGGACTCATGCTAAACCCTCCTCCTCCTTCAACATCGTTTGTACCACCTTCGAGAAGTGAGTGTGATCTTTTGTTTCAACCGCTATTTGATGAATTACTCACTCCTCCACCCAGTGTTGATTACCCAGTCCCTGAAGTCGTTGCTCCAATTCATGAAGTAGTAGCTCCAGTTCCTGCTGTATCAACCGGTTCACCTTCTTCAACAAATGTTGACCAAGATACACCATCACCAAACTCTCAACAACGCCCGAAACACCAACCTCCCGTCATTCCACGATTTGAAAAAGACAATTATGATATTGAAATTTGCACATATGGTAATGATCTGTACTTTGTATCTCAATTCCATAAGTTCAATTCTGACTATCCTACACGGATATATTTATACAATTGTACATCCCGATCACCAAATTTCTGAACACAATAGCAAATGGACTAAGGATCACCCACTTGAAAATATAATCGGTGAATTCGCTAGACCAGTTTCTACAAGGCTGCAATTACATGAGCAAGCTATTTTTTGTTACTACGATGCTTTTCTCATTGCTATTGAACCCAAGATGTATAAAGATGCTTTGACTCAATCCTGTTGGATCGAAGCAATGCAAGAAGAACTCAATGAGTTTGAACTCCGTGGAGTATGATTGTTGGGATTAAAAGACTTCAAGATGATTCTTAGAGTTACTGTTGCTCAGGTATATATTTAGTTCAGTCAAGCATAACTTAGTGGCTGCTGGAAATACAAATGAAAATATGCTAAGTAGATAAGTTACGAGGTAAAAAAGTTTTTAAAAAAAAAAAAAAAAAAAAATAAAAGTTACTACTGCTAGTTACTACTGTTATGTATAATAGTACTGTAATTGCAAAGATTACTACTGCCAGAAGAAGTTAAGACAAACTCAAGATGAAGACTGTAAAATACTAAAGTAGTTACTACAGCTATACAAAAAGTTTAGTACTGCTAGTTTATGTTAGTACTATAGAGTAAAATCGATATTAGTTAATCTGCTTTGTGCAAGTTACAACTACTGAGTGATTACTACTGCTGGAAGGATTATGCTGACAAAGATGAGATCAATGACTTATCAGAAAAGAGATAAAGATTGATTAGAGAACAAGAAACTTTACGAAGATAAGTAAAGTAATTTGTAAAGAAGTATTATGACTGATTTGTTTTAAAGATTATGTTTTGTTTATTAAAAAGATCACGATAACATAGAAAGATATTGGAAAGCCTTGTAGGACTCCTTGGTGATAAAAGGAGGTCCTAGGGCAGTAGTTTTTGATATATATCTCTTTTACACATCTTTGATATTCATAGCTTCAAGGTTTTGTAAACCCTAACACTATTAAGAGTGTTCATTTTATATTGAGGCTGAAAGTTTAGTAACATGTCTTGTTATTGATTTTGTGTTATTGTTTTATTAGAATTCTTCTTAGTATCATTGACTAGATTTTGCATAGTCTTTGATATATTCAATCAAAGTTTCTACCATAGTTGTCTTGGATTTATTCAATACAACTAAGCCTTTTACAAGCTAACAAGATCATTTCACGTGGATCAAAAAGTGGGAATCAGAGCCTTGTGAGAAACTTTGAATAAAAAGAAACAATCTACACATACCAGATCTATTTGTTAGTGAAAACATGGAGGCAGTATCTTCACCAATGGTCGCTGCTGCAAAACTTCCAGTGCTCATCCAGGTAAATTTGAGCTTTGGAAAATAAGGATAAAACAGTACTTCCTAATGACAGATTATGCTCTATAGGAAGTAATAGTAAATGGAGACTCACCTCCACCAAAGAGAACTGTTGATGGCTCTTCCAAATGAACATCAACTAAAGTTTAATACCTACAAATGTGCCAAGACTCTGATAGAAGCAATAGAGAAAAGGTTTGGAGGTAATAAGGAGTCAAAGAAAACTCAGAAGATACTTTTAAAGCAACAGTATAAGAATTTCAATGGATCAAGATTAGAAGGACTTGATCAAACCTAGAATAGGCTTCAAAAGCTTATCGGTCAGCTAGAGATTCTGGGTGAAACTATTTCTCAAAAAGATATGAATCTAAAATTTCTAAGAAGTCTCCCATCAGAATGGAAGACTCATACCTTGATCTGGAGGAACAAATCTGATTTAGACACCTTAAGCATGGATGACCTATACAACAATCTGAAGATTTATGAAACTGAAGTTAAAGGGTCACCAAGCACACACCCAAATTTTACAAAATATGGCTTTCGTGTCTTCCAATAACTTTGGCAGTTCCAATCAAGCTTATGGTTCTAACTCTATCAATATTGATAGTATGAGTGATGCTATGATCTATTCTTTCTTTGCAAACCAATCCAAAAGTCCACAATTAAATGATGAGGACTTACAACAGATTGATGTTGATGACTTGGAAGAGATGGATCTAAAGTGCCAGATGGCTATGTTGACTATGAGAGCCAGAAGATTCCTAAATAAGACTAGAAAGAAGATTAAGGCAAATGGTTCTGATACCATAGGGTTTAACAAATCAGAGGTGGAATACTATAACTATCATAAAAAGGCTTATTTTGCAAAGGAGTGCAGGCTTCTTAAGGTGAGAACATGAATAGAGAACCTTAAGGAGGTGAATGTGACAATGGAAACAATAGCGCAAAAGCTTTGAGGGGCATCAAGATGGACTTGGGTAGGAACTGGAGTGACCAGGCTAAAGATGACCAATAAACGATTGCACTTAATCATATACATCTTCGGTTCTTCAAGTTCTCAAGCTCAGATTCCTGAGGTATCTACTTGTCTAAAGCATGTTAAAAATATAATGAAACTCTCAAAGAACAATTGATAATCTAACAAATAGATTTTAATAGTCTCAATAAAATTGTAGATGCTTATAAAGTAGTTCCAGATCTGTAAGGCTAACAAGATGTGTATAAAAAGAATTGAGTTATTTTAGATGAGGACATAAAGATTTTAAAACTTGAAATAAGTGAGGATCATGCACTAACAGAGTTTTAGAAGAAATTGAAAAAGCTAAAAGGAGAAAGAGATGATTTAAAACCATACCTTAGAAAAGTTTGAAAATTCATCTAAAAATCTAAGCAAACTGTTAGAGATTTAAGTAAGTGATAAGTTCAAGACTGGTATGGGGTTTGATAGTCAAGTGGTTAATAGTCAAGTGTTTGATAGTCAGGAGAATGATAGGTACAAAACAAGTGAAGGGTATCATGTTGTTCCCCCTCCCTAACTAGGATTTCATGCCCCTAAATATGATTTGGTACTTGCTAATGAGGAAGAATATGTTTTTAGTGAGTCAGTAACTAGTATACCTGATGTTACAACAAGTGAAGCTAAGACTAGTGTGTCAAAACCTAAGTCTGTTGGTGAACCACTTATTGAAGACTGGATATCTGACAGTGAGGATGAGAATGAGACTAAGTTTAAGGTCCAAAACAGAGACAACCAAGTATTGACCAAAATAGAATTTGTGTAAAATCTAATTGAGCATCTGTAAAAACACCTATAGATATCTGTTAAGAAGGTAGAGAACAAAAAGCAAGCTAAATACCCTAGGAAAAATAGTTCAAATCCCTAAGGTAACCAGGGAACTAAATAATTTGGATACTCAGAAATTAGGAAGTCATTTTGAGTTTAAAAATAAAGCTTGTTATGAATGTGGCAGTTTTAATCATTTGATCAAAGATTGTGATTTCTATGAAAAGAAAATGGGAAGAGAAAACTGTAGGGAACAAAGCCTAGAAGGTAAATCACCAACTCATCAAAGATGACTCACCCTCATTCAAAAGGAAACTTTGTTCCAAAAGCAGTCTTAATGAAATCTGGCATTAAAACACTTAATACTGCTGGGCAAAACTTTTCAAAAGCGGCAGTATCAGTTAATACTGCCAGACCAATTAATACTGCCTACCCAAGACCAACAGTGAATAGTGCAAGGACAACATCAAATGTTTTTAATAGAGCACACACACATGTTAGAAGGCCCTTTAACAAGTCTACAACAAATAAGAACAGTAATTTAAAAGAAAAAGTTAATACTGTTAAGGGAAATGTTAACTACAGTGGGCCCAAGAAGTAGTAGTAGTGAAATAACAAAATGAGGTAAAGTAGTGTATGGCCCACAGCAAGTTGGGTTTGGAGACCAAATCAAAAGGTTTTAGACCAAGTATCTATAAACACAATGGTTTGTCATCAATGAATTATAAAAGATTGCTATGTTGATACACAAGGCAAATCCAAGTATGTAATGGCTTGGGTCCCCAAGAGAGCCTGATTCTCTTACTTTTTGTGCAGGACAATTCACAGCTAGAATTGCAGGAAAAAGGAGTAATTGATAGTGGATTCTCTAGGCACATGACTAGAAACAAGTCCTACCTCTCAGATTATGAAGAAATTGATGGTGGATTTGTTGCATTTAGAGGAGATCCCAAATGAGGTAGAATCACTAGTAAAGGTAAAATTAGTACAGGTAAATTGGATTTAAAGATTGTACTTTGTAAAGACGTTAAGTTAACCTTTTCAGTGTCTCACAAATGTTTGACAAGAAAAACAGTGTTCTTTTTACAGATACTGAATGTGTTGTTTTGTCCCCTGACTTTAAGCTACTTGATGAAAATTATGTCTTGTTTAAAGTTCCTAGAAAAGATAACATGTGCAGTGTTGATTTAAAGAATATTGTTCCATTTAGAGGTCTAACTTGTCCTCTTCAAGTGCCACAGTAGATAAACGAATTTATGGCATATAAGAGCTTGGACATATATATTTCAAAACAAAGAATAAACCTAGTGAGAGGGAATACTTGTAGAGGTTTACTTTAAAGATTATTTGAAAATAACATACATGTGTTGCATGTCAAAAGGAAAGCAACTACGCCTCTTGTAAGACCAAGAACGTGTACCCCAATCAGCCAAACCACTACAAAAGTGCATATGGATATGTTTGAGGCCAACATTGGGTAAAGAGACTAATGAAAAGATGTACTGCCTAGTTGTCACAGATGACTATAGTAGGTTTAGTTGGGTTTCTTCTTAGCCACTAAGGATGAAACTAGTGAAAACCTTAAAATATAAATACATGCATAGAAATCTAAAAGACCTTATAAGGTGAAAGTGATCAGATGGACAATGGACTGAAATTCAAGAATCAAGATCATGAATTAGTTCTGTGAAATAGAAGGTAATAAGAGGGAAATTTAGTGTTTCCTAGGACTCCACAACAAAAATGGAGCATGCAAAAGAAAAAATAGACTCTAATAGGAGGCTGCTAGGACTATGCTAGCTGATTTAAATTCCAACAGCTTTTGTGACTAAGCATTAATACAGCTTGTTAGTTCAAAATAGGGTATTATTAGTCAAGCCACACAACAAGACCCTTAATGAACTTTTCTAGGGTAGGAATAACTGCCTTAAGCTTCATTATACCATTTAGGTGATCTTGTTACTATACTTAATACTATTAGATTTCACCTAGTAAGTTTTAATGGAAAGGCTGATGAAGGGTTCTTTGTAGGATACTCTACCAATAGCAAAGCATTTAGGGTATTCAACAGTAGAACTAGGATAGTAGAAGAGAACCTGCATGTCAAGTTTAGTGAAGAAACACCTAATATTGAAGAAAATAGACCTAATTGGCTTTTTGATATAGATGCTCTAACAATATCTATGAATTATAAGCCAGTTGTTGCAGGGAATCAACCTAATGGTAATGCAGGTACCAAAGAAAACTTTGATGCAGGTCAAGATGGGAAGAAGATAGTACCTGATCAATCGTATATACTGCTACCATTGTTGACATCTGATCCATCACTCTCTAAAAGTTCAAAGGATTCTCCTAATGCTGGATTCAAACCATCAAGGGAGGAGGAAAAGATGGAATCTAAACATCCAGAGAATGAAGATATTGAGGTGTCAAATACAGAGGAGCCAAGAGTTAATCAAGACCATGATGTAAATGTCAACAACACTAACAACATTAATACTGTTTGTACCAAACTGTTAAACAGCAGTACATAGAAAATAATGTTGTTGATGAGTATATAGTCTATGGATGTATTGATGATCCATATATGCCTAATTTGGAAGAGATTGTTTATTCTGATAATGATGAAGAAGTTGGTGCAGAGGCTGACATAAACAATTTGGCTACAACCGTGCCTGTCAGTCCTATTCCAACTACAAGAGTTCACAAGCTCATCCCACTGAACAAATCATTGGAGATATACATTCAGCACCTCAAACCAGAAGGATGACAAAGAATGTGACTGAACATGGTATGATTAGTTTAGTGCAACAAAGAATCAACCATAAAGATTTTCAGAATTATCTGTTTGCTTGTTTTCTATCACAAGTAGAACCCAAAAAGGTAATTCAAGCTTTGACAGATCCAAGCTGGATAGAAGCAATGCAGGATGAGCTTCTACAGTTTAATCTGCAAAAGGTTTGGACTTTGGTTGACTTAACATATGGCAAGAGGGCCATTGGTACTAAATGGGTGTACAGAAACAAGAAAGATGATAGAGGTATTGTGGTTAGAAACAAGGCAAGGCTGGTAGCATAGGGTTACACTCAAGAGGAGAGTATAGATTATAACGAAGTTTTTGCTCCAGTTGCTAGGATTGAAGCAATTAGGCTTTTCTTAGCCTATGCCTCATTCATGAACTTCATTGTTTATCAGATGGATGTGAAGTGTGCATTTTTGTATGGCACAATTGAAGAAGAGGTTTATGTTTGCCAACCTTTAGGGTTTGAAGATCCAGAGTTTCCTAACAAAGTTTACAAGGTAGAAAAGGCTTTATATGGTTTACATCAAGCTCCTAGAGCCTGGTATGAGACCTTATTTACCTATTTATTGGAAAATAGATTTAGAAGAGGGACTATAGACAAGACTTTGTTAATAAAGAAGGACAAAGATGATATTCTGTTAGTGTAGGTGTATGTAGATGACATCATCTTTGGGTCTACTAAAAAGTCTTTATGTACTGAGTTTAAACAAATGATGCACAAAAGATTCCAAATAAGTTATATGGGGGAGCTCACTTTCTTCTCAGGGTTGCAGGTAAAACAAAAAGATGATGGAATCTTTATTAGCCAAGACAAATATATGGCTGATATTTTAAAGAAGTTTGATTTTGCCACTGTGAAGACAGCCAACACTCCCATAGAGACTAACAAAGCATTACTCAAGGATGAGGAAGCTGCAGATGTGGATGTTCATTTATACAGATCAATGATTGGATCATTGATGTACCTAACAGCTTCTAGACCTGACATAATGTTTACTGTTTGTGCTTGTGCAAGGTTCTAAGTTACACCAAAGACTTCACATCTTTATGTAGATAAAGAATCATTAGATACATAAAATGTCATTCTAACTTGGGCCATGTTTGGAAGCCTAGATATTTAGCCATTTACTTGGAGTGATTTTTTTAATAGTGATTATGCTGGTGCTAGCTTAGACAGGAAATCCACAACACGAGGTTGTTAATTTCTTGGAAGAAGATTGATTTCATGGCAATGTAAAAAAGTAGACTATATTTGCCAATTCCACTACTGAAGCAGAGTATGTTTTTGCTGCTAATTGCTGTGGACAGGTGTTATGGATCCAAAATCAATTGCTTGATTATGGATACAACTTTATGAACACCAAGATTTTCATTAACAATGAAAGCACAATCTGCATTGTTAAAAATCCAGTGTTTCACTCAAAGACTAAGAACATTGAGATTAGACATCACTTCATTAGGGATTCATATGAGAAGAGATTAATTCAAGTGATCAAGATTCACATTGATCACAATGTTACTGATTTACTCACAAAGGCATTTGATGTCAGCAAATTTCAATATCTGATTCCAAGTATTGGAATGCTTAACCTCTGAAGTATTAATCGAGGAGAGGTACATTATGAAGTCTTAATTAATGAAAGGATATTTGGAACGGAATGGAACAGAGGCTTTTGATGTTAGCAGGTTTAACTTTCTGATTGCTAGCATTGGATTACTTAATCTCTGAAGTATTGTTTAAGGAGAGATTAATTAAGATTGGATGAAAGGGAATGTATCATTAAGCAAAAGTGGGTGAACGGTCAGGAAATCCCACTGAACCCTAAGACACATCCACAACTGTATCACTATCTAATCTTGAACTAATCACTGTTCTATCACAATCTTTACCCAAAAAGACTCAATAACCTAGGAAATCCAAAAGACCACTGAGATATCTCAATCTAGTGGACCTATTCACCTTGTTGCAGACGAGACTGTCTATAAGGAGTGGGAAGATAAAATGGAAAGGGCTGCCACTACTGCGTCTAGCTTAGAAGTAGAGCAGGACAATGGTAAAATAAATAGGACCCAATCCATGGAAAAACTTAATGAGTCTCTTCCTCAAGGAACTGATTCAGGTAGTGGTCCAGGTGCCAAGTTACCATATTGGGGGTGCAGAAGCTCAAACTAGGTTTGAGGCTGCATCTAAACAGTCTAATGATCCACCTCTCTCAAGAGTTAACACACTTAGAAGTGGGAAGGACAACATGAAACTAAAGGAATTGATGGAACTTTGTACAAAATTGTCTAAAAGGATTCTTGATAATAAAAACAAATTAAGTGAATTGGTGAGGAAAAGAAATGAGAGATACAGTGAGAGTAAAAACAGAAAGAGAGCTTGTAAGTATCAAGATTGATGATGGGAATGCTTTTTGGAAAGAAACTGGGGTTAATATTGGTATCTGAAAGTTAATGCTGCTCAGCTTAAACTTAATGCTGTTAAGATTAAGTTAATGTTGTTAGGCTTAATTTACTGTTGCCCGTATTAGTTTATGCTGCTAGGCATTCACTTACTGCTGTTAGGCATAAGTTAATGCTGCCAGGCATAACTTCCTACTGTTGGGTTAGTTAATATTGTTAGGTTTAACTTAATGCTGCCAGTTCAAGATAATGTTGTTGAGGTTCTGGACATCTACTAAGGTCAAAACAGTTAATGGGGAGCGACAGTAACAAGCCCTAGTAGAAAAGAAGAAGGTAATCATCTTTGAGACAAATATAAGGAGTGATCTACAGTTGGATGATGCTGAAGGAACAAATTGTCTACCCACAGCTACCATTTTTGCAGAATTGGAAAGAATGGGGTATGAAAATCTTACTCAAAAGCTTACATTCTATAAAGCTTATTTCTCATCCTAATGGAAAATTTTCATCCATACCATACTGCAATACCTTAGTGCTAATACTACATCCTGGAATGAATTTAGTAGCACTATGGCATCTGCTATCATATGTCTTGCCAAAAACCAAAAATTTAACCTTTCCAAGTACATTTTTGACAATATGGTGAAGAACTTGGATGGTGGGGTAAAATTTCTCATGTATCCAAGATTTGTGCAAGTCTTCCTAGACAAACAAGTATAGGGAATGTCCAAGTACAAAGGGGTTTATGTTACACCTTTCCACGCCAAGAAGGTGTTTGCTAACATGAAGAGACCATGAAAGGGTTTTTCTAGAAGGGTTACACCACTATTCTCTATAATGATGGTTCAAGCTACACAAGACATGGGTGCAAATTCAGCTACTCCTATTGATTCCCATTCCACACCCATTATCACTCAACCATCATCCTTAAAACCTCAAAAGAAAAAATAAAGAAGGAAACAGAGGAATGACAGTGGTCCTACAGAGCCTATCCCTGATGAGGCTACCAATGAGGAGCATGTAGCTACCCCCTCCTGTGATCTACCTCAAAG
>BQNB010075470.1:2569-31456 GCA_026074375.1 Tanacetum coccineum
CTACAAACTCAAATTTAATTTTTATAAATCCTAAATGAATAAAAATAATTTTCAGAAAAAGAATTATATTTTTTTGATTTTTATTTTATTTATTATGAATTAAAAACGATTTTAATCTAAAAAAAATTAAAAATACTAAACGAATCTATAAAATTTGGAAAAATTATGAAAAGTACTTTATACTATGAGGAATATATGAAAAAAAAACTAGAAAAATTGCTGAAGGAATAAGCAGAAAATAAGCAGATAAGCACGTATAAGTAATACACTAAAATGACTATAAGAAATTAATGTTGCATGATATACTCAAAAAAGACCCAAGGGCAAGTGTGTGTGGTGTTGAGACGTGTGTGTGCTAAGGGGAGGTCACAGGTTCTACCCCTTTGGCTTCCCTTTTTGCAAAATTATTTTTTTTATTTTTCTTTTTAAAACTTTTAAAGACAAGCTAAAATAAGCAAACTTTGTAAAAGACACTTTTTAAAAACTCACTAAAAAGCTAGAATAAGCTGGCTTAAAATCTAACAGTTTAACTAAGTCTAAACAAAATGACTTGAGAACTAAACTATTTTGAGCTTTTTTTGTCAAGATAAGCAAATGAGAAAGGTAGATAAGCCAAGATAGTTTAACCTCAATTCTCAATAAGCACTTGGAACTCAATTTTAACTAACAAAATAAGCTTAAAAACTCTTAATAAGCTAAATGAAGATTAGATTTTAACCCACATTTTTAAAATGAGAAAAGGAGAAAAGGCCAACTTTGAGCTTAATTTTAAGACATAATAAGCACTTGAATTAATATGTAAACTGAAACCAGATGAAGATCTGCTTCCAAACAACTCATAAAAACTAGATTTAAGAAATATAGAGTAGAAATAAGCTAGAAAAATGGAATTAAAAAATTGACAGTTTAACTAAACTATTTTTTTTTTGATTTTTAAATTTTGAAAATTACAAAATGCAGCCCTAAAATTAAGCTACTAAAAGCTAAAATTAAAACTTAAAAACTAAAAACAGATCAAACTTGTTATTCCAAGAGGTTAAACTCTCAAAATCAGACCTTAAATCTAGCTTAATCTGATCTAATTTAACTGATGAAAATGGGCTTTTTAAAACTTTGCAACTGAAAATTGCTAACTAAGACAGACTTTTACTCAACCCTTCAAGACAATTGCACACTTGGTTTAACTAACTTTTACTACATTATTAGACTCAGAACAAACATCAAAACAACATCTAAAGGCCATGAATCAAATTTTAATCAAATAAGCTGAAATTCCACTTAAAAACACCACAGATTCAAACCTAAGCTACTATAAACTTTAAACTTGATATTTAGACTTTTAAGACTTATCATAACTGACTATTAGGCTAAGTTTAAGCTTGTAAAAGTTAGTTTAAGGGACAAATAGGCCTAGGTAGCACTAACTAGTGTTAGTGCTGGTGCTGCTTGTGCAAAACACCCCTTTAAGACTTGGATTTCCATTTTTACACCACCATAGGATAAAATAAGCTAAAAATAGATATAGTAATAGACAAATAAAGATCAAATAAGCAAAATCCAAAAGAAATTAAGCACAAATAAGCACAATAATAAGCTGAACAGAATTAAGCTAATAGTAAGTAAAAATGAGAATTAAGAACTAGTACCTTAATCCTAGCTCAAACAAGGATCATAAATGCTCTTAGTGCTTATTCTATAAAAGCTCCAGCTTATCAAAGATAAGCTGGTGGTGTCTATAAGCCCATCCAAATCCGGCTTATCATCCAAAAAGCTTAGGTAATTTTAGGTGATGAATTGAAGTGATTATCCAATTCAGTTAAGCTTGTGAAGGCTTAACTGAATGCAAGCAAGCTTTTAAAGTAATGAAGAGCTTATAGAGCTTATTAGATTTAATTTGAACTTATTTAAACCATAAGTGCATTAAGTAAAAATATGAATTAAACACAACTTTAAATGAACACTGAAATTTTATTGATAAACAAAAGTGAGTTACATGCTTTTTAAATAGGAAATTACATTAAAACGAGATACTTAAACTTAAAAAGCTACAATAAGCTACTGAATTATCTAAAAGCTAAGCTAAAAACTACATGCCATTTATGTGTGATCCAACCCTCTATTTATAGGGGTGAGGAGAATATTCTAGCCTTCTAGGAGCGTCCCCAGCTTCTTATCTTGACCTTTGATCCTTAACCGCCTCAATATCTCATCATTTGAGTTGTTGGATTATGTGTCACGCCTTAATAGCCAATCATATTGCTGGGGATTTCCAACGTGGCTCCTAAAAGTGTCAAACGTGTCAGCAATTTCTTTTAGAAGTACTTTGAGAGCATGTGATTTGGTGGATTTACCCTGGGGGTGGTTTTGGTGAAAATAGGAGGGAAAGGGAAGCAGCTACAATAAAATTGACCCGTTTTGACCCCTTGTTTATAAAAGTGGATTGGGCTTGGTTAATAGTTTGGGCTAGATTTAGGATTATAGGTTTATAGATAATGGATTTAAGTCTTAATATGGTTTTGATTAAAAGGGATTTGGTTTAAGTTAAAGCTTGTGGGCTGACCCGGCCCATTAAGTTGGCCCGGGTTGGTCCTTAGAAAATAGGTATGCCTTCGGCTTCGGTTTTCTCGTACTCTTTCCATTCCCGTGCTTGATTTTGTCCTTTTTGCTTTTTTTTGTCCTTTTGTGCAATATCCATTACCTGCAAGACACAATTCACAATACAATGCATTTTTCTGTATTTATTGGTCATTATTGGTCTTTTTAGCTCGTTTTATTAGGTAAAAGGTATGTGTATTTAAGCACATACCAATATCATCTTAACACTTTTGACCAGGTGGAGAAAAAGAGAATCACATTCGATGCTATAACTGCAGGTGCGTGGGGTTTTAAACATACAAAATCTTGTTTTGTAACTAAAATAATTCCATTTTTAAAAGTTTTAAAAGACACATTTAATACGTTTGATAAAGCTCTTCTAGATGAAATTACTGAAGTTCAAACTGGTTTTAACCAATTGGAACCTGCTGTTGATCAGGTTTGTGTAGACAAAAACGCTCTTGAAATTCAAATCAAACAACTATTGATAATGATTAACTCTTGAACCAAATCATGTCTCAAGAAATTGTTCATATTGCTGTGAATTCTGTTGATATTCTTGATGTGAATAAGTCATGTGTAGATTAATGTAATAAGTGTTTGGAGCTTGAGACTGAGCTTATCAAAAAGAAAGATTTCATTGAAAAAGATGTTTACGATAAACTTGTCAAAAGTTACTCAATATTAGAAAAGCATTGCATTTCTTTGGAATTAACAACTCAACTTAATCAAGAAATTTTTCAAAAGGACAATTTTGGTGAAAACCAAAATGCTCCTACATTTAATCAATTATTTGAAATAAATGAATTGAAAGCTCAGTCACAAGAAAAATACACGGTGATAAGAAAGCTGAAGGATAAGATTAAATCTTTGTGTGGAAAAGAAAGCATGGAAAAGGTGAAGAAGGATATTGATGAGATTGAAACAATAAACATTGAGCCGGAGCATAGTGTGGCAAAATTACTTTCAGAAAATGAAAATTTAAGAAAAGAACGAGAGCATTTGAAATCAATTTACAAAGACCAGTTTGATTCAATTAAAAAGACACGAGTTTGATCCAAAGAACATTGTGAATCTCTAATTGCTCAAATTAATGCAAAGACTGTTGAAAATTCGGATTTAAATGCTCAACTTCAGGAAAAAGTTTTTGTTTTTACAGCATTGAAAAATGAATTAAGGAAACTGATCGCTTCCAAACTACACCTTATAATATATATAATATATAATAAAATATAGAATATATATAGCAAGAATAGTCTGGAAACAAAGTCAATAAAATAGAGAGTAGTATAGAATTTTCCCGGGTCGTTTATCCCCAACGAGGCTGGACTGGAGAATCGATACAGTCGAAAGATTGGAGTTTGAATGAGAAAAATGATTTGAGAGTGTGGAAAGCTAAATTAAACAATAATAAACTAAAACGTTTAAGAAAATCCTAAAAATTATGAAATTAAGCTAGAAAACGAGAGCACGGGCCCCGAACAAAGGGGGAAAACCTAAAATCTTTAAAATTAACCCTACGAAGAAATTTTTACTTCTAAACTACTCTAGGGAACGAATAACGAAGAATGAAAAAGACTAGACTGAAAACGGAGGTCGTTTGACCTAAAAACGAGTCAAGACAAAATCCCGCACCCGGACCGCTCTTTAGAAAATGAAAAGTTGTAAAAATGACCCTACGAAAAGTTTTATATTTTTCCTACAAACTATATGACAAAATAAAATTTTCTAAAAAAGAAAAATATTTTTTTTTGACAATTTTTATTTTTTTTATGAATTTTTAAAACTTTTAACTAAATTAAATTGTAAAAAATACTAAACTACTTCGAAAAATTCTGAAATTTTTACAAAAAATACTAGACTCTTTAACAATCCTACGAAAAATAAGAAACAAAAAGTTGCTTAATAAATAAGCCCAAAATAAGCTTAATACAGCTTATAAGCTTATAATCCCAAAACACCCTTAAATACCAAGGCCCTTGGGACTCTAACAGAAAAGTCCCAAGGGCGCAGCGGTATGAGTGTGTGTTATAAAAGAGGGAATGTATCGGTAGTAGTGTAGTGAGTTTGAGCCTCGTTCATAGTCTTGCTAGCATAGTGTATAGGTTGAAAATGCTTGTTTTTTCTTTGCCCGAGGACTGCCCCAATTGCGAAGTCGCTAGCATCACACATTAGTTCAAAGGGCAAGTCCCAGTCGGGAGCAATTAAGATCGGAGCCTCAGTCAATTTTCTTTTGAGTGTATTAAAGGATTCGATACACTCTTCTGAGAAGAAAAATGGAGTCTCTTTTTCAAGCAAATGAGTCATAGGACGGGCAATTTTTGAAAAGTCCTGAATGAATCGTCGGTAAAAACCGGCGTGCCCAAGGAAACTACGGACACCTTTCACAGTAGTCGGATGAGGGAGCTTGGCTATAACTTCGACTTTAGCACGATCAACCTCAATTCCCGACTTAGAAATTTTGTGTCCGAGAACAATGCCTTCTTTTACCATAAAATGGCTCTTCTCCCAGTTTAAAGACAAATTGGTGTCTTCACACCGCTTCAACATCTTTTCCAAATGGGATAGGCACGTAGAGAAAGAGTCCCCGAAGACCGAAAAGTTCATTCCAAAAATACTTCCATCAATTTTTTCAATCAAGAAAATCGGGAAGATTGCCATCATACATCGTTGGCATGAACCATCGGAAGCATTCAATAGCCCAAAGGCATGCGACGATAGGCCCAAAGTTTCCGTATGGGCAAGTAAAGGTTTTCTTTCTTGATCTTTTGGGTCAATTGGGATCTGAAAATAACCCGAGAAGCATCGAGGAAAAACCAATAGTATTGGGTTTTCCCCGCGAGTCCTTTCGAGCATTTGTCCATGAAGGCAATGGGAAGTGAACTTTTTCAGTTATGCTTCATTAAGCTTTTGTAATCAATACCATACTCGCCATCTTCGTGACCAATCAGTAGGAATTCAGTTCATTCTCATCATTGATGAATGACGGTTATGCCACCTTTCCTTAGGTACACAGTGTACCGGGCTCACCCAAGGGCTGTCAGAGATGGGGTAAATCAATCCAGCGTCAAGTAGTTTTTCAACCTCCTTCTTGATAACGTCGTGGATTTTTTTTGGGTTACCCTTCTCTGACTTTTCACAGATGGTTCGTAGTCCTCTTCCATAGAATTTTGTGAGACAAAAATTCTGTAACACCCTTTTAAATCAGATAGTTTCCAAGCGATGGATTCCTTTGTGGGACTTGAGAACCTTAGAGAAGAGCTGCCTTTTTCCTCACTTTTTAAAATCTTTACATTTTATATAGACAGGGCAACAAGTCGTCGCCTTCTAAAAACTGCGTACCAAGATGGTTACAGTTCCTTTGAGTTCAAACATCAGGGAGGTTCATTCAACGAAGATTCAACGGTTTTAAATCTTTTTACAGAGTGTGAGTTCTTTCCTAAACTCCAGGCAGATATTGTTTCTTGATTTGGAGAGGGGGGTAGTCATCCTGTTCAAAATTGCTTCTAGAAGCAGGATGTCCCCCTCAGGATCCTGATAAGTTGGATCAACTTCAATGAGTTATGGAGATCCTCTTCTAGAGCAAGAAACAATCTGCATCTTCAAATAAAAGAAAATCACTGTTCCTTCCCGAAAGGAATGAGATTATGAGAAGCAGAGAACAATAGGCTCAGAAATAAGGCGTTGGAAATTGCACTATACGCGATCACGTTTGAAAATCCTAAGTACCCTCTTGAGAATACTCATCACAAGCCATAATCAATACGTACGATTTGTTACCGTCATATGGTTTTTGTAATCAGCTGTGTATCTTGAAGTTTGGTACCCCGATTGAATAGTGATGGCCTCTCCTTGCCAACACAAGGGTAATCTCACCCCTTGCATAAACATCTATCAAAGCATGACTGGTTTTCCAAGAAACATCGCCCGAGAATTAAAGTACTCGGTGGGTCTGGGTTCAAAATCAACAACTACAAGATCAGCTGGAATTGAATTTTTTCCCACATTTACAAAGACATCTATCACGATATCGATCGGTTTAGAAGATCGAAAAACGATCAGCTAGTTCTATGTAGTCATGCAATTCGGGGTTAATTGCAGGAGAGAAAGATTGTTCCATACAGAATAAGGCTGAGATTAATGCTCGCCACCAAGATCGGCCATGCGTTTGCAATTGTTAGTAATCCCCGTAAATCTCACAAATGGAATCTGAAATCGGCCAGGTCTCCAAGTTTCTTTGGTAACTTGATGAGGATGACCGATGAACAGATTCTCATTCAAATGAGTTTCTTTGCCAATTCGCTTCAATTTTTTCTTTGTTTCCAATTAAGTTTTTTAAAGTTGAAGCAAATTTAGGCACGAGCCATCAAGGCATGCGGTAAAGCTAAATCTTGAAACTTAAATCTCTAATAGCTTTCATAGAATTCTCGATTTGGTCGTTATAGCTTTTCCTTAGCGCCTTTCATTATTTCTTCTTGAGGAAATGGAGATTGATGCTTTAGGAAACAGGAGTAACAACATGACAAACATTGGGCTCAGGATTGGATTACGAGACTGATTTGAACAACATGAGGTTAGCACGTCTTCGGTGCTTATCCGTTATAGGCAGAGGCATCGGTGTCCTATTGTCTCCGATCTCGGCGTCATGATTAACTGCTTTCGGTCCTTGGATGGTAACACCACTTCGGGTAGTGATACCTTTTAAATCTTCCTTTGGGTTGGTAACAGTGTTACCAGGAAGAGTTCCAGAACCGAAAGTAGAAGCTGTATTAGCAGTAACAAATTTTGAAAGCATGTCAGTCAAATTTGCCATTTGGGATTGCAGGTTTTGACCTTGGTTTTCATGTTTCTCAAAACCTGCATCATTATGGCATGGTGACCTATCCTTTCAAAATATGTTTTTGTACACACCGTTTGTCTGAGGAGCAGGTCCTTTGATGAGCTACAGGTTTGATTGACGCACGGAGGTTCGATAAATCTGACCTTGGTTGAAATTGTTTTTCCCCTGTTTTTATTGAATTGTTTCCCTCGATTAAATGTTTGACTATTTGCATGAGGATTCTGAATGGAGGAAAACCAGGAGGTCGAATTTGATTTGAGACCATTGGAGGTCGATAACCAGAATTAGCTTGGTTAAAATTGGCCGCAGCGGCTTGGGACACATACTCTTGGATATTGTCATGGTAAATGTTTGCTTTAATTGGCTGGACATTTTGATAGAGAATGGACCTCCCCCACAAGTTAACACAACTTTTGTTTCAACCCGCTTTTAACGGGGCTGGAAGCTTGGGGTTGGTTTTTCTGTCAAGAATAAATGGCCCGAACCATGTCTTTGAGTCACAACATCAGATGAGACTGCTTGGGTGGAAGAGCTGTACTTATTTTAAGCTACAACAAGCTTTGTTTCTATGGTGAACATGTACCTTAGACGCTCTTCGATGATTTTTAAAACATTCCTCGAGGCATTTTGTCTAAGAAGTTACCACGCAGCACTGAGTTCAATTATCCTTGATCAATTGAGTTTAGGGCATTTATAGAATGTAACGAGTTGAATTCAATCTTGAAAACCCATGAGAGGCATCCCCTTAAAAGATCATTGAAACATCCCAAGCCTCATAAAACGTCTCCATCAAATTTTTTTGCTTCAAATCTCGTGACTTCATTTCTGAGATTTGTTTCTTTTAAGAGGGAGGGAAGAATTTGTTAATAAATTTTGAAACAAGATCATCCCAATGTTTCAGTCGAATCGAGGGTTCTTTTTCCCAAGCCATATCCGCCTCCCCTTCGTAGAGAAAACGGTAAAAAAAAAAAAAAAAAGATAAAAGCATAAGTTTAACCGACGTATTTGGTACGTTCAAGAAATCTTCATTGTAGAAGTGAGACTTGTTGAAATAACATATGTAGCATGTGGGTCTTCTTTAATCATTTCCAAAAAATTGCTTGTTTTGGACAAGATTTAGAAGAACATGCTTTGATCTCAAAGTTATTCGCAGAGATTTTCCAGAATAACTATCGCATCCACACAGTAACCTCGTGGTGCTTCGAGCAATTTGCGCCAAGGTTCGAAGGGGGGTTGTATCGGGCCCAAGGGGGCATACTAAGGAGGATTATCAGTTTCTCAAGATTAGGGATGACTCAACATATATTTTAGTCGACTTGTGGTGTCGACGTCCTACGAGGCTTGAGAACGATGCGCATGCACAAAAATAGAAATTTTAATAAATAAAATTTACAACTAGATTTTTTTTTTTTGTTTTTTTTCAATGGATTTATTCACAATTGATTTTTTACGGACAATGAGATAAGACAACTCAAACCAATAATCTACTTACTCACGGTAGCTGCGTCAAACAGGTAAACTCAACAGGAGGAGCGGAAGGAGTAGGAATAACGCAAGCTTATAATTTCTCCTTTCGGGTCGTAGTTCCTCGAACAACCCTCCTAATAAATATACCCCACTTTATAGGTTTGTTATAACTTTTCAAGGTTAGCTACGTTGTAAGAGACACAAAATGGCAAGTTATTTAAATCTTTTGTTCAGTTGGGAACTACAAGTCACGGAAGTTATTATGATAATACCTCAGTTGAGAATATTATATTTTGGTATTTTACCAATTTGTGAATTTTATTGATAATTAAAGACAATGTTTTTATCTTTTTGGTTTTTTTTTTTTAAATGATAATTATACTAAAAGAAAATGAAAATATTTTTGTACTTTTTTTTTATATATAAAAATATTCACAGCTTCAAACACAAATTGATTGACGTAACGATAATCGTTTTTACAGCCTCCCCGGCAACGGCGCCAAAAATTGATTGCTGCTAAACTACACCTTATAATATATATAATATATAATAAAATATAGAATATATATAGCAAGAATAGTCTGGAAACAAAGTCAATAAAACCGAGAGTAGTATAGAATTTTCCCGGGTCGTTTATCCCCAACGAGGCTGGACTGGAGAATCGATACAGTCGAAAGATTGGAGTTTGAATGAGAAAAAAAAAAAAGATAAGAGAGTGTGTAAATCTAAAATTAAACAATAATAAACTAAAACGTTTAAGAAAATCCTAAAAATTATGAAATTAAGCTAGAAAACGAGAGCACGGGCCCCGAACAAAGGGGGAAAAACCTAAAATCTTTAAAATTAACCCTACGAATAAATTTTTACTTCTAAACTACTCTAGGGAACGAATAACGAAGAATGAAAAAGACTAGACTGAAAACGGAGGTCGTTTGACCCAAAAACGAGTCAAGACAAAATCCCGCACCCGGACCGCTCTTTAGAAAATGAAAAGTTGTAAAAATGACCCTACGAAAAGTTTTATATTTTTCCTACAAACTATATGACAAAATAAAATTTTCTAAAAAAGAAAAATATTTTTTTTTGACAATTTTTATATTTTTTATGAATTTTTAAAACTTTTAACTAAATTAAATTGTAAAAAAATACTAAACTACTTCGAAAAATTCTGAAATTTTTACAAAAAATACTAGACTCTTTAACAATCCTACGAAAAATAAGAAACAAAAAGTTGCTTAATAAATAAGCCCGAAATAAGCTTAATACAGCTTATAAGCTTATAACCCCAAAACACCCTTAAATACCAAGGCCCTTGGGACTCTAACAGAAAAGTCCCAAGGGCGCAGCGGTATGAGTGTGTGTTATAAAAGAGGGAATGTATCGAGGGGTACCGGGTTCGAGTCTTGCTCACCCAGTCCCCTTGTCTTTCCCTCTTTTTTTTTTCGAAAACTTTGTAAAGCAAAGTTGTTAAGCTCGTGGGGCTTAACAACTTTGTTAACTACAACTTTTGCTGAAAAGCTCTCAATAAGCTTAAAAATAAGCTTAAAATGACAGTTTGTTTACAAAGAGCTTAAAGCTAGAAAAAGCTAAGTCTTTGGGTACTTGTGGTCGAATAAGCTAAGATTGGACTAAAATAAGCTAACGAGGGTCTAAATCTAATCTAGATAAGCACTTAAGTGCTTAAAAGCTAAAACTAATAAGCTGACAAAAGGGCTTAAATGGACAGAAGCTGAAACAAGCTTTAAGAGGCAAAAAAAGAGCTAAAGTTTTGGACAAATAAGCTAGAAAAAAAAAAGAAATAAGCAAACATCTACTACACTATCCTCAATAAGCTACTAGGAACAAAATGAGCTTATGAAATAAGCTCAATAAGCTAAAATGAAAAATAAGCAATCCCTACACTTATCTTGAGCAAAAAAAATAAAAACAGAAAAAAGTAAAAAAAAAAAAAATAAAAAAAAAAAAAAAAAAAAAAAAAAAAAAAAAAAAAAAAAAAAAATAAAAAATGAAAAAAAAAACAAAGAAAAAAAAAAAACAATTAAAAAAAAAAAAACAAAAAAAAAAAAAAAAAAACGAAAAAAGAAAAAAAAAAAAAAAAAGAGCAAAAAAAAAAAAAAAAAAAAAAAAAAAAAAAAAAAAAAAAAAAAAAAAAAAAAAAAAAAAAAAAAAAAAAAAAAAAAAAAAAATAAAATAAAATGAAAAAAAGAAATAAAAAAAAAAAAAAAAAAAAGAACAGTCCAAAGCAAACTATATGGCTTAAGAATAAGCTATCTAATAAGCTTTTTTAAAAGCTGAAACTGAAGGGGCTTATATAAGAGCTTATAGTCTCTCAAAATAAGCCAAGAGATTGGGCTTAAGTATACGTAAAGATTAAGAAAAATTAAGCTTAAAAATCTCCCCCTTTGCAACCAGAGGAGATTTAAGCTAAACTCAAGGGCTTATTTGACAGCTTTTAAAAAGCTGTCAAATAAGCTCTAAACAAAAAATTAAGCTAAAACAGATTGAGTACCCTAGCTCATGAACCTATGCACCAATTTTTGACTTTTAAAAATCATTTTAACTTGCTGATTTTTGATGGTGAAAAAGGGCTTTAGCTTTTAAAATTTTAACACTTAAAATCCTTTGTAGTTTTTGACTCAAAAGTCAAAAGACCAAGGGGTTTGTTACAGCTTGTTTCCAACACACAATTAGCACACTTTTTTTGAACTACACTCAAAATCCCAAGTGCTTAACTAAATAAGCACTTGTGGTGTTTTTTTAAAAATCTCAGTTTCAAAGATGGCTTATAAAAACTTTGAAATTCAATTTTCAAACTTGAAGATTCTTAAAAACAGCTTAAATGAGCTTAAAAGCTTAAGCTTAAACTACTTAAACTACCACAACCCATACACAAAGCATTTTGACCCGTTTTTAGAGTTGACCTAAACACTCCCTTAATTCTTAAAAAGGACTTAAAAACTTATAAAATCTAACTTAAACTGAAGTTTCTAAAATACTAACACTACTTAAGCTATTTAAGACAAATAAAAGACAAAAAGCAAAGCAAATAAGCACTTGAATAAGCTATGACAGAATTAGCTAATTCTTGACAGTTTTTACCAAATTGCATAACAATGAAATGAAAAGCATTAACAAGCATACATACACACTAATAAGCATAATAACAGTAATAAGCTAAGAAAATAAGCTAAATAAGCTTATTGCTACAATAATAAGCAAAAGTAAAAAAAATGTACCTTTGATCCTTTTTCTCAAAAAGGATTTTTGAAGCCTAATTAAGCTCTAAATCCTACCCCAAGCTTATAAATAAGCTTTAGCTAAGCCATAACCCAATAAGCCATCCATAATAGCTTATTCATCCTTAGCTTGCTTAAATCCAACAGTAGCCTGTACTGTTCCTTCTTTGAATTTCCTTGAAGTTTTGCAAAAAATGTTGAACAGGTTATAGAGATAGCTTATATTGAGAAGCTTAAAAGATTTTAAAGAAGGCAATTTGCAACCTTAAACACATTAAAAAAAATGACTTATTTTCCATTAAAACTGTTGAAATCAATTACATAAAGAACTTAAACTGAAAACTTTAAAACTATATTAGAACTACACTTAAAACTACTTAAAAAACTACATGGTAGCCACAATGATTTTACATTCATTTATATAGAAAAACGACTAGGTTCTTGCATTTTGTCCCTTTTCTTCTAGCAAGCTGTGCTTGTTTGTAAACACCAAAAACGAAGAGTTTTTGTTATGTGATAGTGATCTAAGACAAATCACAGCCATTATTTCTTTTACCAAGTCATCTTAGCCATCGATTTTGCCTTTTGGCTTGGGGAGTTGTGGGATTGCCAACTTGGCAATCTTACAGCTGGGAAAGCTTAGTGGAGGAGGAGGGAAATGTTTACCCAGGGATTTTTGAGGTGCAGGGTAAAAGGGAGGAGGCTAACCCGTGAGTTTGGTTGTGGGGGAAAAAGGCGGGAAAAACTGGTTAAAAAAAAGAGTGACAGGGCAAAGGTTTATGGAAATGGCCAAATTGGTCCTTCATGGTGATATGTTTCTTTGCACCACACGTCCTTGTGTTGTTTATAGTTTTGGGGACTTGGCAATATAACCCCCTAAGGGTTATATACACGATTGCAGTGCACGTCCTTGGTGTATACAAGAATGGGACTTTGGCAGAATGGCCCCTCGTGGTTTAACTTTGCCAAATTGGCAGCTTGGGCCCTTGTCTTCATTTTTCTCTTTTCTTCTTTAAATATAAGTTTAGGGATTTACAAGTTTAGTCCCTAAACTTATATTTCTTGACTTTTGGCCTCGGGGTTGATTTGGGTTGACTTTCTGTTGACTTTTTCAGGCTTGGGCTTGGACTTTGACTTGTCTTTTCCTTGCTTTTCCATTCCGAGTTCGGTTTTGTCGTTTTGGCTTCGTTTTTCGTCCTTTTCTTGGTTATCCGTTCCTGCACAATACATTTAGCAAAACAAGCATATATTTGGCATTTTAAGTCCGTTTTTGGTTATTTTAGCTTGTTTTTAAAGGTAAAAGGTATGTGTAATTAAGCACATACCAGAAACTTAAAGGAAAAAATATTGTCGATGCCGTTGTTTCAACACCCACTGCCACTACTATTGCCCCAGGAATGTTCAAGCTTGACATTGAACCTATTTCTCATATACTTAAAAACATTAGGGATGCCCATGAGGTTTATCTTAACAAGACTATAGAAAATATTGACACACTACGTGGACTTGTAGAATGCGTTAGAAAACAGAATCCTAGTGGACCTCTCTTAGAATCTGCTTGCATGTTTACAAAACACGTTCAGGAATTGTTAGTCTATGTCTCTAAGACATGCCATGGTTCAATAAAACCTAGTGAGAAATTAGTTGCTGCCACACCAATGAAAAAGGACAAGAAAGTTAGGTTTGCTGAACATGTCACATCATCAAGCAACATTCCTAAACAGGCTGATTCTCTTAAAACCTAAGATTCTAACAAACCTTTGTTTCCTTCTACAGGAGTAAACTCTACTACTAGTGCTAGTGAATCAAAGCATTTAGGCAATACAAAGAAAAATAAGATCACACGACCACCAAGTAGCAATCAGAAGAATAAAGTAGAAGAACACCCTAGGAAAGTTAAATCTAGTTTGAATAAGGTGAATTATGTTTCTGAACCTATCAGTAATGCACTTGTTAAGCATTATGTGAAAAATGCTAAGTTTGAATCTATTTGTGCTATCTATAACAAAGGTTTGTTTGATGCTAATCATGATATGTATCTTATTGATTATGTGAATGATGTGAATGTGCGTTCTAAATCTAAATCTAAAAGAAACAAAAAGAGAAAAGTATGGAAACCTATGGGTAAGGTGTTCAATGAAATTGGATATAATTGGAAACCTACATGTAGGACCTTCACTATAGTTGGAAATATGTGCCCTTTAACTAGGATTACCTCCACTAATGTAGTGCCTGCTAAGGAAACCACTAACAAATCAGTTCTAACACCAACTCAAGGAATCATAGTTTACAATAGAAGATCCAAAGCACCAAAATTAGTAGGATCGAGTAGTAAATCTAAGATCATAGAATCTAGAATCTCTAACTCCTCGAACCCTACTCAATCTGGGAGATCCACTATTTCCAATGTTCCATCTTCTTCTCTTATCGATTGCAGGTTGTCCAAATTGTTCTGTGGTATATGGACTCCGGATGCTCCAAGCATATGACCAAAAATCGCTCTCAACTCATCAACTTCGTCAGTAGATTTTTGTGTACCGTCAGATTCAGGAATGATCATATTGCTAAGATGATGGGTTATGGAGACTATCAAATAGGAAATGTGATGTAGTCTAACAAAACAAGATAACACAAATCGACCCTGTTGATTCACATGAATACCAGGATTGATTCTTCCAACAATCGTTGATTCACACGAATACCGATTATTAGGATAATTTTAGCAAAACGGCTAAATTTGGACTTTTACTATTTCTTGAACTGAATAGCTAGGGTTACAATACAGTTATTAAATAGGAAAGCAAAATTGAAACGGGCCTTAAAAGACAAACGGGCCGAAAGTTATGCTAAAAACAAAAGTCCAAAATTCTCAAAAAAACACGAAAATGTAAATAACTCATAAAATATAATGATTCAAGGTTCGAAACTCCTGTAACCCAACTTCAAAACGGCTGGCCGTGGGCCTGAAACGGATTATCTAAGCCCAGGTTATGCCCTTTTGAATAAAGGGTCGTTCTTCACACGATCTTGGGCCTCCAGAAACAAAATGGCCCATTCTTCAATACTTGGGCCTGCATCAAAATGTTACAATCTCTCGGGTTTACTATGTGTAAGGGTTAGGGTTAGGACATAACTTATTCTCCGTGGGACAATTTTGTGATTCTGATCTCGAAGTAGCTTTTTACAAACACACCTGTTGCATTCGTGACTTAGAAGGTGTTGATCTACTCAAGGTATTGAGGGGTTCAAACTTATACACTTTGTCTCTAGATAATTTTTTACTATCCTCTCCAATATGTCTCTTGTCTAAGGCGTCAAAGACCAAGTCTTGGTTATGGCATCGAAGATTATCTCATTTAAACTTTGATTATATCACTTCTCTTGTCGAACAAGGTCTTGTTTGAGGACTTCCAAAACTAAAGTATTAAAAGGATCACTTGTGCTCTGCCTTTGCTCTTGGTAAAAGCAAGAAACACTCCTACAAACCCAAAGCTGAAGACTCCATTTAATAAAAACTCTATCTGCTGCATATGGATCTTTGCGGGCCAATGAGGATTCAAAGTATCAACGGGAGAAAATATATACTGGTTATCATTGATGATTGTTCTCGGTTTACATGGGTGAAGTTTCTATAATCTAAGGATGAAGTTCCATAGTTCGTGATTAAATATATAAAAATGATTCAAGTTCGTCTGAATGCAACCGTTCGTAACATCAGGATTGATAATAACACATAATTTGTCAATCAGACATTGAGAGCTTATTATGAAGAAGTTAGAATCTCACATCAAACATCCATTGCTCGCTCTCCACAACAGAACGACGTTGTCGAAAGATGGAACCATACTATTGTGGAAGCTGGTCGTACCATGTCGATCTTTTCAAAGGCTCTGTTATTTCTCTGGGCAGAAGCCGTTGCGACAGCTTGCTATACTTAAAACTGATCATTAATCCGAAAACGTCACAACAAAACACCGTATGAACTTCTCCATGCTAGAAAACCTGACTTAATTTATCTTCATGTCTTTGGTGCTCTTTGCTATCCCACTAATGACGGTGAAGACCTTGGTTAGTTGACATCAAAAGGAATCGTTTATAACAAAGGGACCCGTTTAATCATTGAAACTATTCATGTTGATTTTGATGAGTTAACAACAATGGCTTCTGAACAATTCAGTTCAGGACCCGGGCCTAAACTTTTGACTCCTAGAACAATAAGTTCAGGACTCATGCAAAACATTCCTTCTCCAACACCGTATGTCCCACTAACAAAGAACGACTAGGAAACATTGTTTTAGCCAATGTTTGATGAGTACCTTAATCTTCCACCATGTGTTGATTCTCAATTTTCTGCATTCATTGCTCCAAAACCTGTTGTTTCAACCGGTACACCTTCCTCAACTACAATTGATCAAGATGCACCATCTACAAGTACCTCACAAACAACTCAAGAAACACCATCCCTAGTTATTCCTCTCGGTGATGAAGAAGCATATCATGATATTGAAGTTACACACATGGGTAATAATTCCTCTTTTGGTATTCTAATTCCAGAACCAAGTTCTGAAGAATCTTCTTCTCAGGTTATTATTCCAAATAATGTGCACTCGCTAAATCAACCACCTGAACACATCAATAAATGGACCAAAGAACACCCGATTGATAATGTTATTGGCGATCCTTCTCGACCGATCTCCACTCGATATCAACTACAAAATGAAGCCCTATTTTGTCATTTCGATGCTTTCTTTTCTTCCGTTGAACCAAAGATTATTAAGAAGCCTTGAAGGAATCCTGCTATATTAAATCCATGTAAGAAGAAATTAATGAGTTTGAACATCTTAAAGTTTAGGAGCTAGTACCTCGTCCGGATCGTGTTATGATTATTACCTTGAAGTGGATATACATGGTGAAATTAGACGAGTTGGGAGGTGTGTTGAAAAATAAGGCTCGGTTGGTAGCGAGGGGATAACGTCAGGAAGAAGGCATAGACTTTGAGGAATCTTTTGCTCCTGTTGCTTGACTTGAGGCCATCCGTATCTTTATAGCATTTGTTGTTCATATGAACATGATCGTCTATCAAATGAATGTGAAGACCACGTTCTTGAATGGCATACTACATGAGGAGGTCTACATCAGTCAACCAGATGGGTTTGTAGATCCATAGAATCCCAACCATGTGTATAAGCTAAAAAAAGCCCTTTATGGCCTAAAACAAGCTCCACGTACTTGGTGTGATTTACTCTCATCATTTCTACTCTCCTAGAAGTTTACCAAAGGCACCATCGATCCAACATTGTTCATCAGAAGAGAAGCCAAAGACATATTATTGGTACAAATTTATGTCGATGATATTATTTTTGCCTCCACTAAACCTGATCTTCGTGAAACATTTTCTAAAATCATATGTACAAAATTTAAGATATCGATGATGGGAAAACTATCATTCTTTCTTGGACTGCAAATTTCACAAAGTCCTAGATGAATCTTTTTAAACCAGTCCAAATATGCTCTTGAATCACTTAAAAGGTATGGTATCAAAACCTGTGACCCAGTGGATACTCCAATGGTAGAGAAATCCAAACTGGACGAAGATCCATAAAGGAAAGCTATTGATCCTACACAGTATCGTGGAATGATTAGCACCCTTATGTATCTCACATCCAGTAGACCTGAACTTGTATTTGTTGTGTGCATGTATGCCCAGTATCTGGCAAAGCCTGCCGAAAAGAACTTACAAACAGTTAAGCGAATCTTTCGATACCTATGAGGAACCATTAATAGGGGTTTGTGGTATTTGAAGGATTCTTGCATTGCTCTAACAGCTAATGCAGATGCTGACCATGCGGGTTCCTAAGATACCAGAAAAAGTATGTCTGGAAGTATGAAACTCTTAGGAGAAAGATTAGTGAGTTGGTCGTCAAAGAAACAGAAGAGAACCGCCATATCCAGTACAGAAGCTGAATACATTGCCTTATCAGGATGTTGTGCTCAAATACTTTGGATGCGATCACAACTAACAGATTATCGCCTTGTATTAAAAAAAATACCATTGTACTGTGATAATAAAAGTGTCATTGCTATATGCTGCAATAACGTCCAACACTCTCGATCTAAGCATAATGACATCAGACATCACTTCATAAAGGAGCAAGTGGAAAACAAGGTGGTTGAGCTATATTTTGTGAGAACAGAGTACAAGCTGGCAGGCATTTTCACCAAGCCTTTAGCACGAGAATCACTTGAATTTCTCATCATCAAGCTTGAGATGCGAAGCATGTCTCCTGAGACTCTGAAAAAGCTCACAGTTGAAGAGGAAGAGTAATGGTGGAAAACTCATCACATATCCTCTGTATCATATGTATATAAGAAAATATAAAAACTCAAAAATATTTTTCATTTTAAAAAAAATTATAAAAACAAAATACAAAAGTATAAAACCTAAAAAAGAAAATAGAAAATTAAAAAATCAAAAAATATAATAATATGGTGTTCACGACATGTCTTCTGAAAATCAATAACATTTACGGCCATAGAAATGTCATTTGATAATGATACGAGACTAAAAATGAAGTTCGAGCAGAAGTTATAAACATGTCATTGGTTTGCTATTATTTCAGATAGCAACCCGATCCTCATCTTAAAGGCAAGTATTTCACCAAAAAGAAAATTTGACCTCACAACGGGAAATGAATTTTTCTCGGGAATGAATTACTTCACATTCATTCAAAAGCTTGTGTTTACTTTGAAACACAACACGTGCTATCTAATCAAATGAATGTACGTGTCAGTGCATTTATTTGTTAAAATAAGAGAAATCTTATTTTTGTGGTATTGATTTCATAAGAAAACTTAATCATCTTGTGGAAACTAGAAGGGGTGTTGAATAGTTTTTAGCGTTTTATAATTAAAACTTAGATTGTCGACTTATGTAAATTCAAGAGATATACACAAGTGTATATGATAGCGATGCAATAAGTAAATAAACAAACTACGAAATGTAAGCAAGTAAAGATAAGAAAGATCAAACCGATGACATAATGATTTATAGTGGTTCGGCTACGAAGCACCTCTTCGCCCTAATCCACTCCCCAAGTACCCAACTTGAGAGTTATCTTCACTATGTCAACAAGCTCCCTTTAGGCGGAGAAAACCGTACACGTCGCTTACACTTTTTCTAGTACTAAGCTAAATACCAAGTTCTACTTCGAGATAGAACCAATCTAACACACTATGTATTTTGAGGCCTAAATACTAACCTATCATACACATATGATACACACAACACACAACACAAGATATACAAGATGAATGATTATTACAAACGTGATGACACAACTAAACTATTAACACTTAAAGCTTGACGTCTTCTTGAGTGTTCTTCACTAAAGAGTGGAATGAGTTGATCACTTGTAATGGATTATGTAACAAGTATAATGATCAAAGAATATATAAAAGATACAATATATGTGAGAAAAATATTTGTCAAGCGTTGTATAAATTGAAAAAATGAGGTTGATATTTATAGGCAACTTTTTAAAATTCAAATTTGTCCCAGGGGAACAAGATGTACGACCCACGGATCCCCCATCTCCTGGACCCGTCCAGTGTTTTTGGTGGATCCGTGGGTGGAGCTGGGACAAAATTTGTCATTTTGTAACTAACCTCAAATCTCTACAAAATATTGTTTTGTACTTACTAAAACTAGTTTAATGGATTCTTTTAGAAGAAAATATTTCTTATCACCAATAAGGAAAGATTTTCTAGATTTGGGAAGATTTGGAAAGATTTGGAAAGATTGTTTCCACTTATGGTTAATCTTATTTTCTCTTACATGATTAATATAACTAACTTATAATTAATCATGTGTTAGCTTAAATAATTTGATTAGAAAAGATTTATGTAAATGATAATATTTTTCTTTGATCATTAACTATGTTTAATAATGCCATATTCATACCTTAAGTGATTTTTTGGTGTCAAGTAAACTTTCGACTAAATAACTTGTTTACGTAAACTTTAACATAGTATGACATTATATTTGTTATTATAAAAATATGAAGATCATTAAATATAAATATCGTTTTTGTGTGAATATTTGTATTAACAATCTCCCCCTTTTTGATGATGACAAAATATAAACTCATGCTTATTTAAAAGTTACTAAATAATTATTTAGTAGATGAGTTTACGTATCTTCTCCCCCTTTTGTCGAAGCAAAAAGTATTATAAAGGGTAATCTTGCAAGTCTTGTTTTTGACGAATGCTAAGTCACATGGTTACGAATGCAAATTAAAAAAATAACAACAAAATTAAAAGTGCTCCCCCTTGGTGTATGGATGCGTTGCTACAAAACAAAGTTTAATGGATTCTTTTAGAAGAAAATATTTCTTATCACCAATAAGAAAATATTGTTTCGGGACACCAAGTAATCGAGCTATGGATGCGTTGCTACAAAACAAAGTTCGTAGACAAGCAAATATATATATGACAATCACAAATGAACACATATACATTTTATGCAATAAACATCCATTAACACAACAAATAAAAATAATGTTAAATCCATTATAAGGGATAAAACATAAAATTTAGCATAAAAGCCATTACATGATAAGCTTAAACAATTAAAAATCCTAAATCTTGGGATAGATAACATTTTCCCATATAATCCGAGGGGCGAGGTGAGGTGATTATGCGGCTAAGGCGGAAAGTAAGGTAGGTGTGGTGAAGGGCCGAGATGGTGTCGAATGTAGGAGAACATGTAGTTGCCACGGTTTCGGAGCATTTAGATTTCATGCCTTGTGGTGCTACAACATTGACAAAACATGTTGTGGAGGTGAGACATGTCATTTGGATGAACAAAATCCAAAATGTTTGGAGGATTGGGAAAATCTTGATTTCCAAGATTTGTGGATGGTGAATGTTTTCTAGTGGAGATGCATTGTTGTTAATGTTGACAAACAAAGGTTGGGTTGATGGGAATGGTTTAAATCCGGGTGGTAAATTTGGAAAACCGGGAGGTGGTCTAGAGACACGTGGTGGTGGAAATGGATTAGAGGGGCCTGGTGGCCAATTATCCTGTAACAACCCGAGTTTCAGGTCAACGTCTATCCCAAGCCAAGATAGTTATTTTTAGTTACGTAAATAATTATGGTCGTTTATATTATATGAGGTTCGATAGAAATTTCCTTTGATGAGGTAATTTCAATCCGTGGTTGAGTTTTTATTGTTTTTATCGTCTAAGAAAGTCAGAAAATTTTATATTATTGCTCCGAGAGCGTAAATATTTTATTTTTGTATTTTTTGACGTTTCCTCGAGTTTTTCTAAAAACCGTGTTTAAAGGTCGTGTTTTGCGAGGTTGAACATTTTAACATAGGTTTAAACTAAATTAGTGGAACGGAATAAATTTTTTATGAAACAAGTGGTGACCCGTGTTCTAGTTGGCTAGGTAACAAAAATATAACCACTTTGTATTAACTTTTCAAGGACTAAAAGGAAGGAGGGGCTAAATGTGTTAAATTGTCAAACTTTCTTTCTATATATACAACACACACACATACATAACCTTCTTTACAAAAAATTTCATCCTCTCCCTTTGTCTCTTGCTCTTGCGTCGAACCAACAAGACACACAATTTCATACAAAAATAGTTCTACTACAGCAATACAATCTATTAATAGATTAATGATCCTTGTTTAATCCTCTACATTTCCCACTAAAGAAATCTCACATGCACTAAGTATTTTAGAAGTTGGGTTTTTTGGTCAAGTTCTAGTGATTTGGTGTATAAGGGTGTGTTTCTAGTTGTTAGATAAGTGTTTTGAGCAAGATGTTTAATTGAAAAAGGTTTGGTTTGGGTCTTTGGGGGAAACAAAAAACAAAAATCAAACTTCGTTCTAGCTTTGTGAGTCTTCTTATTACATTTCTAGTATGGTTAATTAGATGTTATTACATGTATATGATTGTAGCTAGATGATTCAAGTGCAAAATTGATTTGAAAGTATTTTGAGTATGAAAATGTGTTTAATAATTTTGGTACATGTTTTTATGCTAGTTAAACATGTTGGAATGGTTAGATTTTGATAAAAATGTGATTTGGTATGACTTTATTTGACCAGAAAGTTTGACTTCGTCATAGCGTGTCGAGAAATTTTTGAAATCTAGTTTAGGCTTTTGATAATGATAAAGGATGTTCTAAGGTCCGTTTTGAAATAAGGTGGGCCTTGTAACTCTTAAAAACGAACTTTTTACGGCCGAGTCAAGTTTGGGGTAAAAAGTCAACTACGAACTTTGACTTTTAAAAGTCAAACTTACGTATACTTTTAAACATAGTTTGTAATAAGAAAAGGGTTCGTAATATTAGTTAAACTAAAGTGAAAATGCTAAGTTGGGATTGTATTATCCTTACTTTCGGCAAGCTTTCTAAAAATGGAAACATTATGGAAATGTTGTAATATTGTTAAGTATGCCTAAGTGAAATGTTTTGCGTTGCTCTTGGAGATTGTAGTATATGATTGTACATATGTAATAAATGTTATATATATGCAAGTATGCAATATATGATTTAATATACTTTTAGTCACGTACCGCCATATATGTATTATATAGGTCGCGGTTAAGACGTGAAGAGAGTTGCGCTTGTTGATTTGATTTGTTTGGATTATTTTGCTCAGGTAAGTTCATAGCCTCACTTTTGAACGGTTTTAAATATTTTTAAACCCACGAGGGGGATACATGTTTGTTTTATAAATCGAACACATATGATTTTATGGTACGCTGGACCCGATTATGAGATTGTTTTCACATAAGTAGCTATTGTTGAAGCCCCTTATTTCATGAACCGTTAATTGCCTTGTGAGGTGAATGATAATGCATTAAATAGATCTATTGGGTTTGACAACCCTATCAGGGGTCTGAATCCTTGTGACCACCTTGTCAAACGGACATTTTATATCTAGAAATTAGTAGATATATGACAATAATATCTTGTTTTGGGGCACCTTAACATATGAAATGCCATATGTATTGTTAACGTTCGGTGTCATAAGCTTATTGCGTGAAAGAAAAGAAGTTGCTATACATTGCATTTGTTGCTTTGTTTTCCCGAGAACTAATTATGTGTAAAGATATTGCTTATTAATTATTTTAAACTCTATGAATTTCACTCAACTTTGTTGTTGACATTTTAAACATGTTTTATCCCAGGTAACCAAGGCTGAAGGCAACGATGGCGTGGCGGTGTCGTGCGTGTGATGGATTTTATGGAAATACTACTCGTGTGTTCTGGTCTTTCAAAAACAATGTCTTAAGTTATGTTAAAAACCACGTCTTTTAATTAAAACATTTGTCTTTCAATGGTTGTAATAGACGGTGGTTGCGATTCTGTTGGACCTAACGCATTTTAACTCTAAAAAATAATGGAACACGTGTTGTTTTAAACGTCTTATTTGGGTCGTTTTCTATTATCGTGGTGAAGGATGCTATTTAGTAACACCAAAATTGTAAATTTCCTCTACGCAATCTGATGCCCTTTTGGGCGAGGTGTTACAGAGTAGTACCAGAGCTTCGGTTGTAGAGAACTAGGCTGTTTTCAAAACTCAGATTGTAATCGTTTTAGATATCAAAGTGATATCAAGATTCTAAAGTTATAAAGAACTAGGTCGAGTCTTATTGAAAAACCTAAACTATAAGCATCTAACGCTGCCAGATCCGCCGTTTGCCATGGTTTTAAGTACGGTATATTGTTTATGTTAGCTTTTTTATGTGTAAGTATGTTTACGTATGTGTTATATGTATAATTGGTTAAGTATGGATATTTATGCATATGTTAGATGCATAAATTGTTATATGTTGGTACATTAGTGCATGTGTTGTATGCATAGAATGTCATGCGATTATATGATAACTAATACTATATATGTTTGAAATAAAATGGAGATATATGCGGATCGAGAATGTCGCGAATCAAAAATTTTATTTGTTGTGCTTTTATGTAAACTGTTATTTTGGTAATAGTGTTCCGATAATAATAAGAAGTGATACGCTGTTAAGTAAGTATTATATGATACTTTCTAGATTATCATAGTAAATGTAATTCCTCCTGATCACGTAGATGATGTACCCGTTGTTGAGCCGAATCAACATGATGATGTTCCTATTGTTCCCGAGCCTATCATAGAAGATGAAGACAAAGACCCGGAAGAAGAAGAAATTGAGAAAGAAGAAGATCCTCAAGAAGAAGATGATGATAGGGAAGTCGACATCGAGGAAGATAAGGATGAGCCAGAGTTGACATATCCTTATGAAGAGATGGAATCTCTTAACCCTCTTCCGCCTGCTTCTGATTCTGAACCTGATGATGAGATTGAGGTTGAGGATGCGGTCGAGCCTGAGATTAAGACTATTCCTGTTAGTGTCTATGAGGTAGGTGAATCGTCTACTGCCGCTATTCCTCAAGAGGATGGTGATAGTTTACTACCTGGCTTCATGAGACGATTATGTGGATGCGAGACGGCGCATGCATTGGCCGAGACAAAAGGAAAAGCAAAGGATAAGTTTTATGGTAAGTTGATCTTGGATTTGGGTAATGAAATGCGTTCTAGTGTGGAGCAAGAAACGGCTGCAATGGAAAGGCTGGTTGAAAAGCTTGGTAATGTTGAAGATAAGGTTGAGTAGAAGAAATTGAAGAAGGAACTTAAAGAAGCAAGGTTAAGCAACACATTCATTCGTATGCAGAATGAACGAGTCGAGAGAGATCTCTATTGGACTAGAGTTCGAGCTCACGATTTCTATCAAGAGATGATTCGTAGAGGATTTGTGTTTAAAGAGAGACCGAATGAAGCTATCAATGTTCCGATTGAAGATGAGAATAGTCGTTTGTCTGAGTCGCGAGGATCTCCTCATGATGCTTAGTAGTTTAGTTTCAATTGTAGTTTCTTTTGTTGTGTAATCACTAAACTGAGTCCTTAGTTAGTAGAATTAGTGATATTGGTTGTAACGATTTATATCATTTCATGAAACAATGCAACTATGTATTAACTCTTTTGTGATGAAAGATGAATGACTATCTTTTGATTACTACTTGATGTCGTGTGACTGTTGTGGTGATTGATTTTTCATTATATCATGTTATGAGTATATCATGTTATGGATGCTTATCAGATTGCTTTCTGTGTGACGTAACAGAATCATGCCTCTAAAGTCTGCACCTATGACTCAAGCTTCTATTCGTCGAATGATCAAAGAAAGTATTAATACCACTATTGCTACTGAGCGGGCAAGGCAAGCAAATGTCAAAAATGATGCTAGTAGATCTGGGCCAGTTAGAGGTTAAGACACTGCACCTGCTGTTCGTGAGTGCACTTTTGATGGGTTTATGAAGTGCAATCTTGTTGTCTTTCATGGTGTTGAAGGAGTTGTCGAATTGCGAAGATGGTTTGAGAAAACATAGAGTGTATTTAAGATCAGTGAATGTGCAGAAGGTAAGAAGGTGAAGTTTGCTGCTGCTACATTGGAAGGACCAGTTTGAGTTGGTGGAAAACTAAGGTTGCAACTATGGGTTTGGAGACTGTGAACCAAATGCCTTAGACTGAGATGAAGCAATTGATGACTGCAGAATTTTGTCCGATAGAAGAAGTTCAAAGAATAGAGCACGAATTGTGGAACTTAAAGGTTAAGGAGTATGATGTTGTTGCTTATACTCAAAGGTTTAATGAACTGGCTTTGATGTGTCCAAGAATGGTAGAGCCTGAAAGAGTGAAGGTTGATGCTTATATCCGGGGATTGATGAATAATATCAAGGGTGAAGTGACATCTTCTAAGCCTGCTGATTTGAACGAAGCTGTACGTATGGATCATAAGTTGATGGAGCAGAAATCGCAAGCTAGAGATGCAAAAATTTTAGAAGGAAAGACGCAAAAGTGGGAGAGCTACTAAAGTGGAAATAGTAGTGGTAAGGGCAATCAAAGGGGTAACTCTCGTCAAACTTTGCAGAATAGCTAAAAGTAAGGAAATACGCGAGCCATGGTTACTGCTCCTACTGATGGAAAGCTTCCTTTGTGTGAACGATGTTTTACTCACCATGTTGGTTAGTGTACAATCAAGTGCCACAAGTGTGGAAAGGTTGGGCATAAGGCAAGGTATTGTAAGGAGAAGAGTGTTGCCACGGGTGCTAACGCTCAGCCTGTTTGGACTTGTTATGATTGTGGTGAGCAAGGTCATACTAGGAAATGATGTCCGAATAAGGTTAAACAAAAAGAAGTTGGGGAAGTTCGTGGTCGAGCTTATGCTATTAAGGATGTTGAGCTGCAAGGTCTGAATGTGGTTACTGGTACGTTTCTACTCAATAACCAATATGCTTCTGTTTTATTTGATTTGGGTTCCGATAGGAGTTTTATGAATACTAGATTTAGTTCATTGCTCGATATCAATTAAAATAGAGGATAGTTAGGAGGTAGAGTTAGCTGACAGAAGGATAGTTAGTACGAACACTATTTTGATTGGTTGCACTTTGAGTTTAGTGAACCATGTTTTTGAAATCAATCTTATACCGATTGAGCTTGGTACGTTTGATGTCATAATCGGTATGGATTGGCTTGTCAAGCACGATGTCGTTATCGTCTGTGGTGAGAAAGTTGTTCGTATACCGTATGGGAATAAGACACTGATAGTCGAAGGTGATAAAGGTGTGTCTCGATTGAAGGTTATATCTTGTATTAAGGCCCGTAAGTACGTCGAGCGAGGTTGTCATTTGTTTTTGGCACATGTGACAGAAAAAAAGTCGAAGGAGAAACGTTTAGAAGACGTGCCTGTAATTCATAACTTTCCTGAGGTGTTTCCTGAGGAGTTTCCAGGACTATCGCCGCCGAGGCAAGTAGAGTTTCGAATTGATCTAGTACCGGGGGCTGCACCTATTGCACGTGCACCGTATAGATTGGCACCGTCTGAGATGAAAGAGTTGTCGGTAAAATTACAAGAGCTGCTAGAGAAGGGATTTATTCGTCCAAGTTCATCTCTGTGGGAAGTACCGGTTTTGTTTGTGAAAAAGAAGGATGGATCTTTTAGGATGTGTATAGATTATCGCGAGTTGAACAAGTTGACTGTTAAGAATCGTTATCTTCTTCCAAGAATCGATGATTTATTTGACCAAGTGCAAGGTTCGAGCGTGTATTCTAAGATCAATATGCGATCAGGATATCACCAGTTACTCATTAAAGAGGAAGACATTCCAATTACTGCATTTAGAACTCGGTATGGTTACTTTGAGTGCCAAGTAATGCCGTTTGGATTGACTAATGCGCCTGCTGTGTTTATGTACTTGATGAACCGAGTATGCAAGCCATATCTTGATAAGTTCGTCATTGTGCTCATCAATGATATTTTGGTTTATTCCAAGGATGAAGAAGAGTATGAGAAGCATTTGAAGATTATTTTGAAGCTGCTTAAGAAGGAGAGATTGTACGCCAAGTTTTCAAAGTGTGATTTTTGGCTAGATTCGATACAATTTCTGGGTTATGTTATTGATCGTAATGGTGTTCATGTTGATCCTGCCAAGATTGAAGCGATTAAGAGTTGGGCTGCACCGATGACGCCAACGGAGGTAAGGCAATTTTTTGGATTGGCTGGATATTATAGGAGGTTTCTTGATGGTTTTTCTTTGATTTCTAAACTGCTGACTAACTTGACTCAGAAAAATAAGAAATACGAGTGGGGAAAAGAAGGAGAAGAAGCTTTTCAGACATTAAGTTAGAAGTTGTGTAGTGCACCAATCTTAGCGTTGCCCGAAGGAACGGAAGATTTCGTGGTGTATTGTGACGCATCTCTGAAGGGTTATGGAGCCGTGCTGATGCAAAGAGAAAAGGTTATAGCGTATGCTTCTAGACAACTGAAAGTCCATGAAGAGAATTATACTACTCATGATTTAGAATTGGTAGCCATTGTTTTCGCTCTTAGATTGTGGAGACATTATTTGTATGGAACGAAGTGTGTGGTTTTCACCGATCATAAGAGCCTACAATATATTCTGAATTAGAAAGAGTTGAACTTGAGACAACGAAGGTGGATTGAGTTGTTGAGTTATTATGATTGTGAAATACGATATCATCCTAGAAAAGTAAATGTTGTAGCTGACGCCTTGAGTCACAAGGAAAGGATTAAGCCATTACGTGTTCGAGCTTTGATGATGACTGTTTACAATGATCTACCAAAGCAGATTCGTGAAGCTCAGAAGGAAGCAATGAAGAAGAAGTATGTAAGGAAGGAAAATTTGGGGAGATTGATTAAGCCAATATTTGAATTTTGCCCTGATGGAACGCGTTGTTTTGGGAATCGTGTTTGGTTGTCGCGATTCGGTGGATTGAGAGATTTGGTTATGCATGAGTCGCATAAGTCCAAGTATTCCATCCATCCGGGATCAGACAAGATGTATCAAGATTTGAAGTTGTTATACTGGTGGCAGAACATGAAAGCTGATATCGCCACATATGTTAGTAAGTGTTTGACTTGTGCGAAGGTTAAGGCCGAGCATCAGAAACCGTCTAGATTGCTGCAACAACCTGAGATTCCAGTTTTGAAGTGGGAAAGGATTACTATGGATTTTGTTAGTGGACTACCAAGAACACCGAGTGGGTATGATACGATTTAGGTTATTGTCGACCGAATGACCAAATCAACTCATTTCCTGCCAAAGAAGAAAATAGATATTATGGAAAACTCACGCGACTGTATTTGAAGGAGATAGTGTGTAG
>BQNB010075471.1:0-31455 GCA_026074375.1 Tanacetum coccineum
ATGCATATATAGAAGATTATACTTATGATGGCGTCACGACTAAAACGCGACGCCGTCACGTCATTTTTTCCTATATATACAAACCCGAATTTAGGGTTTTGAGTGTGTAACTTTAGAATAAAAAAGAGGGTACGAACCCTAGTTCGTTTAGCAGCTGTAGGAGATGATTTTAGGGCCTAAAAACCCTATTATACTTCTTCCAATCCATGTTTTAATCAAGTAAGGTTTACTTAATCACTCAATATGTCTATGTGTGGTTTGATTTACTGTTCTTGCTTTATCTTTAACATGCTTGGCTAAATCTCCTATTGTGTTTATTTATGATTGTATGAAACCTAGAATGTAGATCTTAGTGGTGTTGCTTCTTGTGATGGATGTGCACGTTAGGTCTTAGAGAATCAGCTTTTGTCTGTATCGCTGTTGATATGTCTAGGGAAACGTGATTGTGTAAAAAGGATACCATCGGGTAACAATCTTCATACTACATTGCCCCTTATATGGTTGATCCACTTTAATGTATTTCACATGCACTTAGTAAACTCCTAGGGGCCGTGTAATAGTCTTCATACTACTTTGCATGTGCGTTGCTCTAGCGGCATACTAAATAGACGGCGGGTTCGTGTAATTCGTTCATGCTTTAGGAAATAGTTACATAGATCATCACAAGGGTGACAAGGCAACAACACTAGGAGAAGCAATCTAGGGAGTAATACATGATTAAATAGACACAATCTTTTATCTTATTGTTATCACCATTAGTTTAGATTATTATTTAGTTTAATTAGCTAAATAACTATTAACTAACTAACTACTGTGTACACACATGCACATGTTTACTAGACTCTCATTGGGAGAGCTCTATGTTTCTGGATGCACTAAACATGTGTCTATGATCTCTTTATATAGGGAAAAATCAAGACTTACAAAGAAAACTAATTCCAGTCAACAATTGTATTAAATACTTAGTCAATGTATTTAATATGGTTAACTAAATAATTAGAAAACTAAATCAGCATTAATCTTCAAGTTGTAATTAATCTTCAATCAGCATTAATCATTGTTTGACTGCATTGAATGAGATCTTTAATCAGCATTAATCGCTGTTTGACTGCATTAAATGAGAAGATAACTACTGTTTGACTTCAAGTCTTCTAGAATCCAATAATGCTGAATTAGACCTTCTTGTTTCATTCTTTTGTTCTTTTGTCTCATCAAATCTGTAAATCTTAACAATCTTCCCCTATTTGATGATGACAAAACAAACAAATTCTTGCACGAACTTCCCCTGAAGTTGAGATCATGGATCTCCCTGAATGAAACAATCTTCCTTTGTAAACTGTTTCCCTTTAACTTAAGATCTTCCCCTTAAGTTATCAATCTCCATTCCATGCCACCACAGGATCTATAAGTTGCTAATCATATAATCATCTTCCCCTTTTTGTCTTCATCCAATAGGGAACATATAAGCAACTTTGATCTTTATAACTTCAAATCATATAAGGATCCATCTCCACATGGGAGGATTTGGTATGTGCTTAAATACACATACCATTTTTTCCCATTAAAAATTGGACTTAAAGACTAAAAACATACTCAAAATACATCTGCATTTGATTTTTTGCATATGTGTTGATGCAGGAACGGATATTCAAGAGCAGGACCAAAAAGAAAGCCAAAACCAAACAAAACCAAGCACGGAATGGAAAGGACAAAGTCAAAGGTCAACCAAGTGAAGAAAATACAACTTGAGGGACTAAAAATTACCAAACCTCAAGTTGTATTACAAAAATTAAAAGACAAGGGTCAAAATTGCAAACCGGGCAAAGATTGCATTCAAGTTATATAACTTTGAGGTTACAAAACTGCTACTTACACCAAAAGCCTTCTTTCCCGCCCCAACAAAACCCAGTTACAACTTGGATGTCGTCCCATACCTTCTACCCTGCAAAACCACTCGACACCCTAGCCAAAATCATTTCAACCACCCTACTATTTCCCCCCAGCTGTATAAGTGCCCCATGTTTGAGCAACCCACACCATTCCCAAGTATTTTCAATGGCTGAGATTGACTCCAAAGAAGCACAAAAGAAATTGAAGGCTGGGATTTGCTTGAGAATCACCTCACACAACAAGCACACTTGGTTTTTGTCTCTACAAAGTAACACAGAAGAAAGAAGAGAAAGAAGTCCAAGGGAAGAAGACTTCAGCTATAAATAGAGCCTTTTGTAAGCCTTGAAAAAGGAGTTCTTAGTTTAGTTTTAGTTAGTTTTTAATCTTAATCTTTAAGTCATTTACAGCTTTTACTTTCAGCTTTGTTACACTTTCAAGTTTTAATGCAAATTTGGAATTTGAAATCAATTTACAATCCCAAGTGATAAGTTTCTTCATTGTGCTGTTTTGTTTTCACAAAAGCTCTCACTACAGTTTACTTACGAGCTGCTTTAATTAAGTAAATATAAAAAGTTAAGTAGTAAAGAGAAAATCACTCTCAAATACACCACAGCTTATTTTATGGATGATAAGCCAGTTCTGGATGGGCTTATGGACACTACTAGCTTGTTTTATGCAAGCTAGAGCTTGTAGATACTCGGTTTAGCCCTGTTTTGAGCAAGGGTGTTGTAAGTTTCTCTTTTTCTTGTTTTCTCATTTACTGTAGAACTGCTTATTAGTGCTTATTCTTGACTAAAACCTGTTTATAAGTATGTTATTTTGTTATTTAACAATCTGTTTTTAATAATTAAGGACCAAATCAGCTTAATATAAAAAGAAAAATGATTTGTGAAAACTTTAAGGGGTATTTTGAACTAACAGTACTAACCCATAGTTAGTACTGCTAGTTCATTTTTGGGATTTTAAAACTAGCAGTACTAACTTAAAGCTACCAGTACTAACTCCAAGTTAGTACTGTTAGTTAAAACTGTTAGTACTGGTGGTTCATTTTAGCTTATCAGCTTATTATTTCTGCTTATTCACGATTTCCTTAGCTTTACAGAGTAGATTAAACCATTTTCCTTTACTGTCGTTAGGAGTAAGCTTATTTAAGCTTATTTTCTTTTTCAAGGTATTTTCAATAGTATATCAGTTTGTAGCTTTTTAGCTTATTTGCCATTGTAGTTTATTCTAGTTGCTCATTCGTATTACTGAGTGCTTATTAGGGTTAGTTAAATATCTGTTTTAGCTTATTTGCTTATTTCTTGCTTCATTGAACTAACAGTACTAACCTTAAGCAACCAGTACTAACTTATAGCTAGCAGTACTAACTCCAAGTTAGTACTGTTAGTTAATACTGTTAGTACTGTTGTTAGTACTGCTGAGTTTTTCTTGCTTAATTTAGCTTAATTGCTTTTTGAATTTGCTTATTTAGAGTTAGCTTAGCTTATTTAATCTGTCTTAAGCTTATTTGAGCTTAGTTGTGTCTTAGTATAAAAGTTTTAAGTGTTTTTACCATTCCTAGCTTTATTCTTATTCCAGCTTATTTTCTTTGCTCATTTTTATGTGCATTTGCTTATCAGTATTAGTGCCCAATCATTCCTTGTCATTCTCAAACATCAATCATCAATCGTCTTGCGATTTTCCATTCCAGCCTCGTTGGGACATAACGACCCGGGAACACTCTATACTGCTTCCGGTTTTATTGGTCTCGCGTGATTTCGTCCCTTGTTGTGTATTTATACTTATTTCCATTTATTGATATACTTTGGAGGGGTGAGTTCGAGCGAGTCAAATTTTGGCGCCGCTGCCGGGGAGGCTGAAAACGAGTATCGTTACGTTTGACAATTGTGTTTAAATCTGTGAATATTTTCTTCTACAAAAAAAAATATAAAAAGTACAAAAATATTTTTTATTTTCTTTTACTAGTATAATTATCATATAAAAACAAAAGAAAAACCAAAAATATAAAAACATTTTCCATAAAAAGAAATAAAATTCACAAATTGGTAAAAATACCAAAATATAATATTCTCAATTGAGGTATTATCATAATAACTTCCGGTGAACTTATTGGTTCCCAAATCAAACAAAAGATTCAAAAACTTGCCATTTGTGTCTCTTACGACATACGGCTCACCTTGAAAAGTTAAACAAAGCTATAAAGTGGGTATAAGGAGGGTTGTTCCTAGGAACTACGACCCGAAAGGAGAAATAAGCTTCGCGCTATTCCTACTCCTCCGCTCACCTGTGCGTTTATCTTTTTGAGAGCTACCGTGAAGTAAGTAGATTATTTGGTTAAAGTTGTCTTATCTCATTGTCCGTAAAAATCAATTGTGAATAAATCATTGAAAAAAAAAATTAGTGTAAATTTTCTTTTTATATTTCTATTTAGTGCATGCGCACTCGTTCTCAAGCTCGTCGTCTTCGACAACATCAACGACAACAACAACAAGTTCCTCCGAATCTTGTTGAACCTCCCAAAGATACGATGGCTGATAATCGAACTATGGCAGAATTGCTCCAGCTGCCCACCGAGGGATACGAGGACGCAATGTTGTTCCTAGAAATCGCAGCACAAATTTTGAGATCAAGCATGGGTTTGCTAACTCTTAAGTCCAGAACAAGTATTTTTTTTTGTTCTTCGGAAATGACAAAGAGGACCCACATGCCCACCTCCGGTACTTCAATAAAATCACCTCTACTTTGAGATATCCTAATGTCCCGACCACATCAATTTTAAGTTATGCTTTTTCCTTCTCTCATCGAGGGGGCACCGATTAAGGCTGAGAAAGAACCCCCTCGATCAATTCAGACATGGGATGACCTCGTTGCTAAATTCACAACATTTTTCCACCTGCTAAAACGACAAATCCTTCGAACGTACATTACCAATTTACAAACAAAGATTTGATGAGTCATTTAGTGAGGCTTGGATCGATTCAAAGATTCTTCTCCGAGCATGTCCACATCATTGATTCTCGGAGCTTCACCAACTGATACATTTACAATGGCCTTAAATGTTAAGATCAAGACTCTTTGAACTCCGCCGCAGGTGGTAACTTTTTGGACAAAAGGCCCGCTGATTGCTCAAGCATCATCGAGAGCAAGTCCAAAGTTCGTCACTCCCGAAGCAAAGCCATTGTTGCTAAAGTGAGTACGAGCGCTTCCACCTCCGGTGTATCTCCCGATGTTGCTGAATTAAAAGATATGGTTAGAGCTCTACTTCTCGACAAGCAGACATCTCCAGTTCCAGCTCCCGCTCCCGTAAAAGCGGTTGAGCAAAGTTGTGTTACCTGCGGTGGGTGTCCCACTCCCATAACTTAATTGTTTGGCTACCGATAGCAACAATTACCGAGATAACATCCAAGAATACGTCTCGCAAGCAGCCGCAGCCAATTTCAACCAAGGAAATTCCGGTTACCGTCCGCCACCGATGGCAAACCAAATCAGACCACCCGGTTTTCCTCCCATGCAACACAACAGCCAAGCCAACAATCAGAATCGTTGGAACCAGAACCAAAACCAAAACCGTGGGAATGGCTATAACCAGGGTCAAATCCAACGACCCCAGGTTCAACAACATGCCCCAATGTATCAACCCCCGGTTAATCAACACCCAGCTTACCAAGCTCCAGCTCATCAAGCTTCGGGTGTGTCAAAAACTGATTTTGAGAGCTATGTCAAGGCTAATGATGCGGTTATGCAAAACATGCAAAACCAAATGTCCAACATAACCGACTTGCTCACCAAAATTGTAAATTCCAACCAAGCTTCTACTTCAAGTTCGGGTTCTCTTCCTAGCAACACCATTGCTAACCCGAAGGGTGAATTGAAAGCAATCACCACCAGAAGCGGTGTTTCATATGATGGACCTCAAATTCCACCTCCGGTGGTGGAAGTTGAAACCGAGGTGACAAAGGACACGGTGCTTCCTAACGGAAGTACCAAAGACGTCCAACCTCCGATAGTCCAAGTTGATGAACCAGTTGTCATGCCTAGAACCAAAACGACTTTACCATATCCATCTAGGGTAAACAAGGAGAAAATCCGCGAAAAGGACGACCTTTTAGCTTTGAAATTCATGGAAATTTTTCGGAATCTCCACTTCGAGCTGAGCTTCGCGGATGCTCTCCTGCACATGCCTAAGTTTGCACCGATGTTTAGAAAGCTTTTTTGAATCAACAAAGACAAGATCTTGGAATTAACCAAAACACCGGTTAATGAAAATTGCTCGGCAGTCATCCTAAAGACATTTCCTGAGAAATTAGGAGACCCGGGTAGATTTCTGATACCGTGTGATTTCCCAGAGTTGGATGAATGCTTGGCCCTGGCCGATCTCGGTGCAAGCATCAATCTAATGCCACTCTCCGTTTTTGAAAAGCTTAATCTCCAAAGACTGACCAAAACTAGGATGATACTCGAGTTAGCCGACCGATCGACCTCCACTCCCACCGGCATAGCCGAAGATGTTTTTGTGAAGGTTGGAACCTTCTACTTTCCTATCTGAATTTTGTGTAGTTGACTATGATTCCGACCCTAGATCGCCGTTGTTTTAGGAAGACCATTTTTAAGAACGGCAAGAGCCTTGATTGATGTACATGGTGAAAAGATGACCTTAAGACATGATGACACATCCGTGACTTTCAAGGTAGGCGATACGAAAAATTTCTCCTACAATGCCATGGAATCAGTTAACAAGGTCGACTTTATTGATATAGCTTGTGAGGAATATTCTTCAAGAGATTTTAGGATTCTCGGAAGTATTAACAAATGGAAATTCCTTGAAATTTTTGGTTTTCTAGACATTGATTTATTTCATTGCGTGAGGACACAACAATATTTTAGTATGAGGGGATTTGGTATGTGCTTAAATACACATACCTTTTTCTAAATAAAACGAGCTTAAATGACCAAAAACGGACATAAAATGCCAAATATATGCTTGTTTTGTGTTGTGTACTGTGCAGGTATCGGATATCAACAAAAAGACAAAAACAAGGCAAAAATCAGACAAAACCGAGCACGAGATTATAAAGAAAAGCCAGAGCCGAGGACATTTTGCAAACCGGCCCAAATAATAATAAAAAGAATCGGCCCAAGAAAGAAGCCCAAATAAGGACTTAACGACTGTTAGTCTCCACACCAGACACATGTCACATCGTTAGTCCTCAAGCCATGACATCGTTAGTCCCTACACTAACGCCCGTTACCCGCTTCATCTTCATTTGAAAATATAATAAAATGTGAGCCAAAAATGGCGCATTGAATGCGTCTACAGTCAAAGGGAAAGAATCAAAGTCAAGGCACGGTTTTAATGATGATTTGGCCATCATTGGAAGCTTTCCATATGCAAATATGGAATGATTGGAAGAATTGAAGACCTTGACTAATTTACCTCACAACATTTCCATATAAATAGGAGATGGAATTCACACAAAAAAGTATGTAGTTTTTAGAACAGCTTTTGGCTTATTTACAGTTTATTTAATGTTTTCTGTCTTTTAAAATATTATCATTTTCTTTCCAAGCATTGTGTTCTCAAGGATTATTCAAATAAAAGATACATGAGTTGTTTATTTGATGATTGTGATGAATCGAAAATTATTTTGGCTTCTGAAGATTGGTTTGTTTGATGGTTCGGTGAAGTGCTCTTTCAGTCTAGAGTCTCCTGGTGATTGCAGCTTAAAAAAACGCAGGGTACCTCATTATTTTCTCTATATAGATATTTCGTGTCTCATATTTACTATGTGTCTTTCAATATATTCAAGCAGTAGGTCCTTTTCTTTTGTTTGGGTTAGTGTCGCATCTCCAGCCTTTCATTATTCCTTTCTTTTCGTTTTAGATAACAAATGAAAACAAATGAGATAGCGGCATATTAGTGAATTTCGTCCTTTCCTAATTGCGGTATTTTAGAGAATTTTGTCTTATCCCCATTTGCGAATTTATTTAGAAGATGAAGCAGCTCAATCATACATCATTGTCTCTTCCAAATGATCACCCCAAATTTAATACACACAACTTTTATATCATTTAATGAGAAATTGTTTTTATTTTAGTTCGTAGTTCTTTTCGGTTTAATTGTACGCTTAAAGTATGTTTACTCAGTATCTCCTTTTATTTTAATCTTCATTTTTATTGGATAAATTTTATAATCAAAAGTTTTACTTTACCTCTTGTTTTCGTATGAATCAGTAACTTAGTTCTTTTACAAATAGCTATGTTTTATTATTATTTTTTATTAGCTTACAACACTTGATTTTCGATAGTATATGATTTAGATTCTCAACCTTTTATTTTGCTACAGCAACATCTAGTTTAAACAATTTTGATCATCTTTTTGAAACTTTGTTTTTATTTTATTATTTAGTCGTTAGTGATGATCAGGTAGGTTTATAACTAGTAGTAAGGTATCGGTGATGAGTTTGTTATTATCTTCGGGTTTCATCTTTTCCTTATTTTTTTTATTTCTTTATGATTATGCTTATTGCCATGTTTATTTTTGGCCATTATTATGAGGGTTAAAATTTGATTTAGTTGCTTAATTTGTCGCAATTTCTTTAATTCCGTTAACGTTTTTAATTTAGAATTGTAATTGCCTTAATTGTTAAATTGCCTTTTCATGCTTTTATATTTTGTTAGTAGATATAGAACCAAATCAAAAATCCTGAACTATTCGAAATCCCGATCACAAACTTCAACAAAAAGTTCAATTCACGCCTCGTCGGAACAAAAACGACCCGCGAAACGACTAGAAGGGTACGCTTACGAAGTCAGAACTCCGGATTATATTTTATTGTGAGTGGTTTATCATATCGCATTTGTTAAAAAGTAATTTGCCGATTCTCCTATATATATTATAAATATAATATATATATATATATATATATATACTATTGACCTTGATCAATTTTTGACGCCGCTACCGGAGAGGCTATGTTACGAATTTCAAGTTATCATTTGAAGATTGTTTTTTGAAGATCCTTCCTCAGAAGTTATTATTATTTTTGTGAATTTTTTCAAATAAAAAAAATAAATAATAAAAAAAGGAAAATAATATATAATATATAATATATATATATATATATATATATTATATAATAAATATATATATCTATATCTACATCTAGTAGAGTAATCCAATTAAAAAAAAATAAAAAAACTAAAAAAAAGAAAATCGAGTTGTCATTTGTATAAACGGCCTCACCTTAGAATACAAACTATAAGAGAGTATAAGGAGGGTTCGATTCCGAACGAACTTCGACCCGAAAGGAGCAGGTTTTTAATAGGTTCGCGCTTTTCCGCTCCTCCGCTTCTTTGTGCGTATTCTAGAGAGCTACCGTGTGCAATTTGACTTCCGGTTACCAAAAATATTGGTTTTTAATAAATAAATAAATAAAGAACCCTCAAAATATTCTATTCTTCTTTATCTCCCAATTTTTTAATTCTCATGAATCATCTGACCAATTCATCCTGTTTCGTTCTTGGAAGTTTGAGTGAAGAATATGAATGTTCATGATCTACCTTGTGATTATGTGAGAAACGACGCTCATAATGGTTACGATGTCCATACACAAGTTCCGTTTGTTTACAATCAGGACCCGTGTTTCAATCAAAACCTGATAAATTCGTCACAAACTTCACAGAGTTTTCCAATAGCCATATTCTTTGTTGTGAAGACTGCGGGGGTCCTCATGCGACTTTTGAATGTCAACCGATGAATCAAAATTTCTATGAGCCCAATTTTTGCTATAATTCTAATTCTTCCGGTTTTGACCAATTCCAACCCCCGCAATATCCCGTCATTCATCAACCTCGTCAGGAAATGAGTACGGAAATGTTGCTTGCTAAAGAGAAATTAAAAAAAGCTATACGAACCTGTTTGAAAAATAATAATCAACCTCCTGAAGAAAAAAGTATTGCAGTATTCACTACAAGAAAAACCCCCTTTAGTGATAGAACAGATTTCGTCACTAATATTATCAAAATTCGTCACTACATCTGTTAGTGACCAAAACTAGAATCGTCACCAGTCGTCACTATAGCTCCGTCACTATTTCAGTTAGAGACGAAAATTGAATTCGTCACATATTAGTGACGAATAAAGTGGTCACTTGCAGGATAGAGTGACGACTGCTACAAAACCATGAGTGACGACTATTTTGTCACTATTTCTTCAGTTTAGAGACCAAAATGGTCGTCACTATGAATGACAATTATTGACGAAATAAGTGGTCACTCATGGGTAAAATACCAACCAATTAAAACCACTAGAGACGAATATATGGTCACTATTTATTGCATTTAGAGACCAAACTGGTCGTCACTAAAATGAGCAATATAACAAAAAAAATTGATACCAATTTTCAGTACACGGATGAACTAAAATCTGAACACAAATCTATTAGATTAACTTCATTCACCAAACCCAAATGCATGGTCGTAAATTAAAAAGACTTCATTCACAAAACAAATCTGACTTCATTCACAAAACTCCACAACCCGGACCTTTTGTAAGGAATGAAGGGTACATGTCAGCAACTCCAACAACCTGCTCTTGAGGGTTTCATAGTTGCTTCCAAAAAGGCCTCTACTTTTCATCTCTTTGAACCAAGAAATTAGAACCAATGAAGCCACCTGCCATTGAACGCCGGATAAAGACGTAAGAACATAAAAAATATGTTTATGTTGCAAACTTGGGCCTAGTAATCTACTTAAAACCATTTGGAAAGTCAAGATGTATATGAAAGGAGAGAAAAGCTTACCAATGTTCGAATGGCTTAATAACGAACAGATTTGATACTATGCCTCATAAATGGCCACAACCGTGGAGCTAATGTTGAAAGCATGTAGGGATTTTCCTAAAAATTTAGTAGAACATTTATTACCAGCGGTGATGTTGTTGCCATTAAGTGTAAGTAGACTCCATGAATGATTTGAATCGTTGGGAGTGACCTTTGAAACTTTCCCACTACCAATAGAGGATTGAATTGCAAATTAGAGAAGGCCTTACTGAGTCATCAAAATTTGGGTGTTTTTATTGGTGCTAATATTCATTACACATATCCGAAACGACATTAACACATTGAATAATTTAAACACTACCTCTACTTCATGACAAAAGATCATCCCAAAATTAGAGCCCAACAATATCAATAAGTGTCAAATGAGTTACTATTTTTTAGCCTCAACATTAGAGATATACTATTCAAAGTGAAATAATGGATTTTCCAGGACTCCAATTATGGGAATGGAGGGGTATATGCGAGAATATATAGATTTACTTGTCTTAGAATAAACAACAAGCGGGCCCACGACATTCTTTCGTAAGAATCCATGGTTATAAAAAAGATTCTGCTCCTATATGGAGATTGGATGCCAATACAATTACCTGTAAGATCAATAGCGAATACTCAGTAATTGGCTCCATAGAACAAAATTTCGTTTGGAGAAAAAAATGCTACTAAAATGGTTCATAAACGTTAAATACAGCATGGTGCCAACAGATCAATAGCGATACTTTCTGGTCTCTCAAAAGTGCTATCAAGTCCACCAATATGCTCAGCCCAAAGGGACATTCTGTACCCGAATACCTGTACATTACAAAGTCATTTTGTAAGTCACACCAAAAGTAACATCGTCTTCTTTCTTCAACATTTTTTGTGGCATGAAATAAAATGTACCTGTCCTCGCGTGGGTCTATACCCTTGTTAGCCCTTAAAAGGCTGATATGCCCCCATTTCGATTTCAGTGTCTCGGGTACCTTTGTTGCAATGTAGCAAAATATTAAGAATTTATTTCCAGCAAAAATAAATAAAAATCTATGGATAATTTTCATACCTTTCTTGTGGCTTTGTTGGGGTCTTTGGGAAAACCCTTAACAGAGTTGGAGTCAACTGAACGGGACACCTATACATTTTTCAATGACACTGATCAGATGTTTTCCAAATGTAGAAAGAAAAGAGTCATAAGATTAAACATACCTGAACATGCCAACCCTCAGGATCTTGTTAACATGTGCAATGAGCCTCATCAATTCCTAAAATGTCAGGAATCCTTTCTAATCTGAGTAATGAATCATCAACAAATTTCTTCATCTTTTGAATCCCTATTTGGTTTTGAAGCCCACTCTACATCTCCCCTCAAAGTTTTTTGAGTGGATCAAATGCGCTTATATCAATAATAGAGATCTGAAGATGAAACACAAGCCGTTTGTCCCACTCTAGATGCGTGTGGGGTTTGAATTAATGCGTCAGAAAGAAGTTGTGTCATTACCATGCATCTTTACAAGTCCAAGAAGTTAAGTGTTTGTGTTAGTATCAAACTCAACTGAGCCGTGTCTACAACAACGATTTATTGTGCATGTAAATCGACAGCCACACCCAAACACATATACAACTCTTTACATATTGAGTAACGACTCCAACACGTGCGAAAATAATTGAATTAATTAAGAAAATGGTCTAGACATATTGAACGCGGATATCCTACCTTTGGACCAGCATAACCCATAAGTTTCAAAGTCTCAAGATCCTATAATTTAACGTTATTTATCACGAAAACCTGCCAATAGTAATGAAATATGCAAACACAAATAAGAGAACAATTATGTTTCAGCACAAGTCATACACTCAGGCATTTAACTAGATTAACATGGGTAGCATCGTATCATGTTCATTGACATCATTAATTTATGATACCGATGAAGGAAATTCCAAAGGCAACTCAAGTTTATTATTCACATATTGCTAAAAAAACAATAGTAGCACCATTGAGTATGCCAAAACATATCATTGCAGAATAATTACCAACCTGTAGTCCCCATTAAGACGTCTCGTGTGAAGAAAATCGATGCATATGAACATGGCCCTAGGGTGATTAAAGAATTCAGTAAATAGCTTCCGGCAGTTAAAATCCCACAGCTATTAAAGTAGTAACAATATTGTCAGGTGTAAAGCCAAATCAGAGTATGCATATCTTCTCTATAGACAAGACCAACTCTTAATTTAAAACACTTAGAAAAGTTTTTTTTTTAGACAGAAAAAATAAAAAATAAAAAATATGTATTTTAGTGACTTCATTTATACATTCACACTGTTGTCCTCTCCACCAGAAACTACCGAACGACCATCTGGTGTAAATCTTATTGCATTGACACCTCGTGTGTGGCCCTTGTATGTATGTATACACCCTTTCCGTCTAATATCCCATATTTTTAAATTCGTATCTAGTGATCCAGAAGCAAAAAACTCACCAAACGGATGAAAATCCAACAATATGTAATTAGACCGATGACCAGTAAGAGTGCGAACAACTGCAAAAAAACCATACTCCAATTAATGCACCTTATTCACCACAATCGACTATATCAATGAACCAAACAATTATAAAGTATTCATACTTTTTGCCTCTTCTAAATAATGTAAACGTAATTATCATATAAACAAACTTTTGTACCATAAGCATACGAACACCTACAGAAGCACAAGCCAATACAATATGTGAACTTACGGCTTCTTTATAAATCGGGTGATGATGTAGAAAATTCCGGATGCTAACAACCGTTCACGTGTTCGAATCACTTAACCGCAACTTCAAATCCGAACAAAATTACGACCTAATTCCACCTGAAAGCACATCAACCCAGTCAACACATAATGTGTCCTTTGAAGCATTTTATCAAACACTTTGCCCGCAACTACTAATGCTTTCACTGAAGCACTTTATCAAACACTTGCACACACGCTAAAAAATGCTTAACATTTTTTGAGACCACTATCAAAATCATAATAAAATGATATTATATATATTATGAGACCACAATCAAAACCTAATTGATGAAGATACCTTTTCGATTAAGAAAGTTGGTTGAGTGCCACGTGGTGGAAGATAATGGCGATTTTGGTGAAACTGATTATGAAATTCACATAATTTAATTTAGAATTATGAAAAATAGGATGTAGGCTTTTATTTGGGTGAATGATTTGGGGATTTGGAGATTGACATATTTTACTTGGATAATATGGGTGGGATAAGTTTGTTGGGGATTTAGGGTGAATCTGTAAATAAAATTGAAAATTAGGTGGGATAACGTTTTTTTTTTCTAATGGGTGAATTTGAATTTTACTAGTAAAGAGTATTGCAGGGGTAAAGCTATTTTCTATAAAAAGGTACACAAACGTATAAAAATATTGAAAACGTAAAAAAACAGCATTTAAACGTATAAAAACGTACAAAAACGTAAAAAAACGTCCGAAAGCGTTCAAAAACTTAAAAATCGTAAAAGAACATACAAGAACGTAGAAAACGTGGGAAAACGAGCGATAGCGTGCGAAAACGTAAAAAAACGTATAAAAATGGATAAAAAACGTGGGAAAACGAGCGATAGCATGCGAAAACGTAAAAAAACGTATAAAAATGGATAAAAACGTTTGCAAACGTATAAACAAAAATTTGGATTATTTGCCCGTTTGACTCGAGATCGTTTGACCCATGCCCGTTTGGCCCGCACCCATTTTGCCCAAGATTTAAAAATCACCCTTTTGGCCGGCGCCCGTTTGACCTGCTGCCCGTTTGACCCGTTGCCCGAACGCGCCCGGCCTCCCATTTAAAAAATGCCTATAATGTAATTTAGTGACTACATGGTGACCATTTATAAGTTTCGTCACTGCCTTTTTATCAGTGACGAAAATTAATGACCATAAATTATATCGTCACTGAATGGTGACCAAAAAAGAAAGTCGTCACTCAATTTTTGTCACTAAAGCCCCTTTTTCTTGTAGTGATTGCTAGCTGAGAAGAGTATTCTCACAGTTATGCAAACTTTGGAAGAAAAGCAGAATGATACAGAAAGTATGCAATAATTGCTGCTTCAACTCTCTAAAGATTTACAAACTCTTGGTAATACTTCAAATCAACTAAAGCAGGAAGATCAGGCAAAATTTGTACTCCATATTGGAAGTGTCCAATTTTCAATAATGATGATGATGAGGAGTATACTATTTAAGTGAGGGAATATTATAAGAATTCCCCTGTTGCAAAATTTCCCCAAACACACCGACTTTCCGTTTACGAACGTCTCTCATAATGAGGATGGAGCATTACTAGACATTTTGCCGGAACGGAATCGGACAAAAGAAAAATGAGTCTAAGTGTTGAGGACCTTAACCTTAACCCCAAGTGATCCCAAGGAATTATCCGATATTGAAGTGGAGAGTGATGGTGCCCGTTGTGATGATTATACGACTTTTTCCTAATCCTTCTTTGATTTCTTACAACACAACGATTCTAATCTAGGGGATGACGAGTTATTATCTCATGAGAGACTTCCGAAGGAAAATTTCAAGAATTTATTCAAACCCTCATTTTTATGAAGAAATCATTTTCAATAAGATAGAATACCGAATCACTTTAATGTAGAGTAGTGATCTATAGAAATCATTGCCTAATAAAAATACATGAATAACTTTCCCTAAGATGATTTCCTTCTCCGAGGAGTTCGTCGTGAGCACTACGCTTTTTTCATCCAATTCCATCAGGATTGGCTGAAATCCAAAACTTTTGATCACCGAAGGAAGATAATCGTCCTATAGTGGCAACTCTTATGGAGGAGATTCGATATACTTTCTTGCTGCGGATGACTTCCTGTTAACCACCACCGGGTATTGATAGTGATAAGGCTATGACTCTGAAGAGGAAATCTTTTTCCCCCCCTTGAGTTATGAGCCCGGATCCGGCTAATTGACTAGATTGTTATGAAGATATTTTGGAAAACCTGAGAGTTCATATCCTAAAGTTTTTTACCCGACACCATCCCTAACCCTACCCTTGTTAGGATCTGGACGTTTCCCTCTTTCTACTGATTTTCAACGGATCGACTATGTGTTTCCTTTCTTCCCAGAAATAAAACCAAAGATATTTCGATCGCGCCGAGGAATAAGCTAATTGAAGTCCAATCCAAAGATTTCTATCACTGAATAAATTTTTTCTATCCTCATCATCAGTGATCCCCTTTCATCCAAGTGCTTGAGAACTTTGCTTCCATTTTCATCCGAAATTGTGGAGCAAAGTTTTCAATCCTAAATTCTTATTTCAAAGATGAGAATTCTCCATCATCTCTTATACTCATTGGGCTTTAAAGCTTTCAAATCATTAATGAATTCCTTAATGAATAGCCCGATGATGATTATAGAGGGGACACTGCCAAATCTTGGATGTTCTTATCTCCATTCTATCCTCCTTGACCAATCAAGTATGGGGATCGAGTCAGCTCAAGACTCGGTTAACAAAAACAAGAAAAGCTTTCTCGGAGGAGAACATGAGTTTCTGTCTTCTTTCTATTTTCTAATAAGTGTACAGAGAGGCTTTGCTCTTCCAATATCGTTGTTTTTGTTGTTTGTGATGATGCAAGATTCCCCAGATTATGAAAGACCTTGTGCTCGTGGTTTGTCCAACCGCTCACTCGGTTTTCATTCCTTTTATGCTTATTTTTGGGCTGCTATATCCTTGATCTTATTGACTAACGTTAATCTGGCATAATTAATAACTAGGCATTTAGATTTACGTCAATTCCCTTTTATATAAGGAATAAATACTTTGGGGAATTAGTATGACGGGGTGGCAACGCCCACACATTTAAACATGTATCGTTCCTACTTATGAGAGGGGAATCGATCGATTTGAATCCTACGTTGCATTTGTCTATGTCCTTCACGTAACCCCTGTTTTAACCAAAAATACAAAAAAAATTTGCAAAAATAGAAAATAAGTGATTATCACAAATGTTGACGTTCCTCGCTGTTGAGAATAAGAATAAAATTTTTGGCTTGCCGAGGCGTTATTGAGCTCTAGCTTACTTCCCTAACCTTAAAATGTATAAGCTTTGTGCTAGTCTTTTATCATAAGAAACATTAAATGCGAAATTCTAGCTCAAAAACCAGGCAAGATTTTGCAAGTTTTCCATAATTTGACTTTAAAATATGCAAAGCTTAATTTTAATTTTTTTGCTAAGCATTTCGCGGATCTTTTTATTAAAGATTTTAAATTTCGAAAAATGAGAAATGATGGAAGGCTAGAATAAAGTAGGTAATGCCTAAGCAAAGGATTGAGTGTGGAAATCTTAAAAGCTCATAAGTGTAATTTGTGGCTTTTTCTCCCAGTAGCTCCTAAAATGACTAATAATACGTGCTCTTTTTGAAAGCCAAGTTAGAGTTTTATCACTCTTAAAAGTCCGTTAAGATCAACATTTTTAGAGTAAAAAGCTTTATCGATGAATTGATAAATAAGAGTTTTTGATCAAAATATGTTTTAATTTTCTAAAAAGAAATTTTCCCTGTATACGGTGTAAATATAAATGTTGCAACTTATCCTTCAAGGTCTGAAATGCCAATTCCTGTTCCTCACCCCAATCGAAAGTCTTACACTTTTGAGTCAAGATACTAAGAGACTTAGCTATCTTAGAAAAGTTCTCAATGAATATACGGTAATACCCAACCAATCCTAAGAACGAACAAACCTCAGTCGGAGTTCTAGGGGCTTTCCAATTCTTAACATAGCTTAATCTTACAAGGGTCCTACATAAACTTCCCATTAGCCATTATCACATGCCATAAGAATACTTGCACTTCTCGTTAGCTAGAATTGCACACTCGTGCAAACATATGCAAATAGTTTCTCCTTTTTAGCAGTTCCAAGACTAACCTTAAATGTTTTTAACATGCTCCTTTTGAGGTCTTAAGTAATTAAGAATATCTTCCTATAAATACTTTTACAAACCTCATCAAGATACGGCCTACAAACTCTATTCATCAAATCCAAGCATATTGCTGGTGCAAATTATAGTCACGACCAAAATAATGGCGACATGCACAGTGAACATAAATGTCCATAACGAGTCTTAACCAGTCTTTGAATGTGCCATCCTCTGGCACGCTTGAGCTGATGGTATCCAGAACTAAGATCATAGATATTTGAGAAAAAACACACAACTCTTTGCAGTTGATCAAATAGATCAATCATTCTAGGACAACGGATATCGATTCTAACAGTTCACTTTATTAATTCTCTATTAATCAATGCACATGCTCAAAAAGAACCATACCTTTTTCTTTCTTAACGAACACACTGGGCTTGGACCCAAGGCGATGAGCTTGGTCGAATGAAACCTTTGTCTTGGAGTTCCTTGAGTACTCTTGACAACTCCTCTAATTCTGAAGGTGCCAAACGATAAGGGGACTTTGCTACCAGGGTTGCTCCAGGGATTAACTCAATCCGAAACTCAATTTCCCCGAATAGGCAGTAATCCAGATAGGTCATCCAAGATACCTCAATCAATCTATAACCACCACAGATACCTCTTCATTGTTCTTAAGTACCCATACAAATCTTAACTTTCTCTGTCTGGTCCTCTCTCCTAACAACTCTAAGCACGTTTCATCTGGTAGTGTGATCCTTACTACCTTCTTATGGCAATTTATTTCAGCCTTATTAATTAGAACACCATCATATCTAAAAAAAAAAAATCACATCAAAACTTCCATTCCAAAAGGTATACAAAATCGATGTCAAAACATGACCCTCTATTTTTAATTTTGCAACCCTAAATAACCTTGTCAATCTTCTACTGAACTCCCGCTATCTATCCCAATCCATATTTGAAACTAAGATCATGGGCTCTAAGCCTAATCAGAGTAAGAAAGTAGTAGATACAAAACTATATCCGGTAGACACCAAAGTCATAAATAAGGTAGAGGCAAAGTGATTGTTTAAAGTAACATGTACCCGTCACAATGTTCGTATAATCCGGCAAGCTTCTCTGCTCCAACATGAATGCCTACCCCCAGCCTGGTTACCTTGGTTTTCTACGACCCTTGACCCCCGTTATTAGCAGTCAACTGATTGGAGCGATTATCTTCTCGTACTTGAGCCTATTTATTCTAGGGCAAAGCTGACCAGACAGGTCGTACTAAACAACACTCATAACATGCCTAAACATTTGTGGGTTTTAATAAACATTGACATGATTCACATTCCTTGGTAACACCGTTATGAGGTGTCCATTTATACATTTTTTTGGGTCGGTTTTAACCCCCAATATTCGTTATTTTATGCCCACAAATAGTACTTAATCGTGTCCCTTTTCAAGTAATAAATCTCATTGATGAAATTTGGATGAATTACACGGTGACTTTGGCTCATAATTTTTTTTTTGGAGAAAGAAACGACAGAGATTAAAAACCACACAAGACTACCTTAGAAGATTTGTGCTGCTACAGAGCCGGAGACGGGCGTCGCATCCCATACACGACGCCCGTCAAACTTTATCTAGGTTACGGCGTCAGCAGTATCCTATAACACGGCGTCAGCCCCGTACCGGACATAACACGCATGATCTAAAAGATTCATTTTTACGACGGCGTCACGACAAAACCTCTAAGCCGTCGGCGTCAAATTTTCTTATAAAAAAAACCCGAATTAGGAGTTTTAAAGGGGTGTAACTTTAGGAATAAAAAAGAGGGTACGAACCCTAGTTCGTTCAACAGCTCTAAGAGACGATTTTAGGGCCTAAAAACCCTATTGTAACTCTTCCAATTCATGTTTTAATAAAGTAAGGTTTACTTAATCATTCAATATGTCTGTATTGTTTGATTTATTATTCTTGATTTATTCTTAACATGCTCGGCTAAACCTATCATTGTGTTTAATTATGATTGTATGAAACCTAGAATGTAGATCTTAGTGATGTTTCCTCTTGTGATGGATGTGCACGTTAGGTCTTAGAAAACCAGCTTTTGTCTGTATCGCTGTTGATATGTCTAGGGAAACGTGATTGTGTAGAAAAGATACCATCAGGTAACAGTCTTCATACTACCTTTCCCTCTAATATGGTTGATCCACTTTTAATGTATTTTACATGAACTTAGTAAAATCCTAGGGGCTGTGTAATAGTCTTTATACTACCTTGCATGTGCGTTGCTCTAGCGGCATACTAAGTAGACGGCGGGTTCGTGTAATTCGTTCATGCTTTAGGAAATAGTTACACAGATCATCACAAGTGTGACAAGGCAACAACATTAGGAAAAGCAATCTAGGGAGTAATACATGATTAAATAGACACAATGTTTTATCTCATTGTTATCACCATTAGTTTAGATTATTATTTAGTTTAATTAGCTAAAAACAAACCACACTCTCAATTATATAGTTTACCTGCTTTCATAAAACACAAAAATACAAAAAGAATCTTCCCTCAACCTCTAGAATTCTGTTAGACCGTGATTAAGCCTTCCCAACCTATTCCTCGATTGTAACGTATAAAGCAACACCCAGCGTCTTGCTCATACTATACCGACAAACTATTAGGTGCAAATTGCTATGGAGTTGTAAACATTCCTCGTGTAGAGTCCTACTGACGACCGCATACATCAAGTTTTGAGTCCGCCGCAGGCCTGGGGAATAGTTAGGTTTTGATCATAGTTTAACTTAGTTCTACTTGCTTGAATCCTTTCAAGTAAGAATTTAATTCCCGCACATTAGCTTTCTTGTAGTCTATCTTTTCTTCGTGTTATTTGTTTCGTAACCCATTCTCGTCAACCACCATGGGAGACAAGAATCTTATCCGTACTCTAGGAGATTACTCCAAACCAAGCCACGAGGGCTATAGGAATACCATCGAGCTCCCTGAAGGGAACAACGTGGTACCTCTTTGATCCGACACCATCCGGTTGGTGCAAAACGGATGCTCATTCCACGGACTTCGGTCCGAGGATCCAAATTTACACCTTAAGTACTTTCTTAAACTTGTGGATTCACTTGACCTTGACAGTGAAAATAGGGAAAGAATGCGCCTGCGTTTATTTCAATTTTCCCTACGCGATCAAGCTATGAATTGGCTTGAACGCCTTCCAGCAGGATCCATCTCCACATGGGAGGATCTTACTACCTGATTCCTTGCTCAATTATTTCCACTGGGAAGGACTGTAAAACTTCGCAACGATATCCTGATGTTCTAACAACATCATGGAGAATCTCTATCCGAAGCATGGACTCGTTTCAAGGACTTACTCCAAAAAGTCCATCATCATGGCATCGATCTTTAGCTCCAAGTCCAAATCTTTTATGACCATGTCAATCCCATCACAAGACGAACCATTGACCAATCGGCCGGTGGTAAGCTTCGTGACCTCAACCTCGAAGAATCCTGGGCAATATTAAAGGACCTCGCCCTGTATGACAACGAAAGTTAGAACGACCCAAGGGATTTCACTAAGCCGGTCAAGGCAATCGTATTGCCTTAATATGTCCCGAGTACATCCGACCGCCTTCTAATCGAGCTCGAAAATCAAGTCCAACGCTTGATGGAAGCTCATCTTGATCCGATACAATCTACCCAAGTAAACAAAATCACCACCTCATATAAAATCTGTAGTGGTCCCCACGACACTCAAAATTGCATGGAAACCCCCGAACAAGCCTTCATTGAATACGCATCCTCGCATACCGATGAAGCAGGAGGTAAGTGGTATACTTTTAAGCCCGAGCAAAACAATCTTGGTGACACCTATAATCCGTCATGGAGAAGTCACCCGAACCTTAGGTGGAGACAACCTCAAAACTCCCAAAATAATTTCTCAAACCCACCTAACCGGTTCCAACCCAACGGTTCGATCCCGAACCGTTCCTTCAACAACCGTCCTCAAAATTTTAACAATCAATCAAATATAGAAGGATCGGTTTCCAAATTCATGGCATCTCAAGACGCTAGACTATCCAAGTTTGAATCCGATTTCAAACAACAGCAAAGCGAGATGACCAACAAAATCGACACTGTATTTAAGGCAATCACCGATCGAATAGCTGGCATACTACCTAGTTATACGGTAAAGAACCTGAAACTAAGGACCCGTCCAGTTTTGTCTGCTCTTTCTTACCTAATTATTGATCCTCAATGTTCATCTCACCCGTCCACCTCGATCAATGCTATCAAGGCACATTTCAATGATGCAATCATCGAACCACAACAACCGAAGGAACCCAAACCAACCATTAAAGATGAATTTAAAGATTTTCATCTTAACCTGCCGGTTCTCGAAGTCCTAGCCTACGCTCCAATCTATAATGCTATATTAGATAAACGTTGAGAGTTAAAACTAGGTAAAAATAGATCAGCATTTGTTCAAGGAGAAACACCTGTAAAGATGGGAGACCCCGGACTATTCACTCTACCTTGTAGATTAGGGGACTCAAAACCTTTCGACACACTAGCTGATCTAGGATCATGCGTAAACATAATCCCACTTTACCTCTTCAAAAATATTAAAATCATATTATTAGAAGAGACTGATCATGTTTTTAAACTAGCAGATGGAAAAAAATCTTACCCCGTAAGAATTGTTAGGGATGTAGAAGTCCACATAGGAAAACTAAAATTATTAAATGATTTCTATGTACTCGATATGAAAAAGGACCCCGAGACCCCTTTACTTGTAGGAAGAGGATTCATAGCTACCGCCAACGCAGTTATTGATTGTAGGATGGCCAAAATAGCGGTAGGAAAAGGAATCACTAGGTCGGTATTCAGTGTAAAAGGAATAGACTTAGGTGAGAAGGAAGCACCTTATTGGACCACACTTGGAAAAAGGGAATACTATAAACCCCCTTACTACGCTAGAAAAGACTTCTTAGACTGCCACTTGCCAGGAGAATGGGAAATTTCTAGAGATGCCGAGCTAAACCCAGGATACCTTAGTGTTTAGGAGAATGGTTGAATTCATAGGAGCCATACCTATTAACCTTAAGTGTAACATGTGGGAATCGGAGGACCTAATTAAAAAACCAATTAACTGGGTGGAATTCTAGGAGCCATATCCTATAGCCTTAAGTGTACATGTGGCGGAATCGGAGGTTTCCTTCCTCTAACTTTAAAAACCAATTAACTAGATAAAACCCCCCAAGAACGGAGATGGGGGGCAATTTTTTTTTGGGGGCAACGCCACCTCTATATTATTTATTTTTTTAAGATCGATTAATCAACCCAGACGGCATTTAATGAGGTTAGAAAAAGAGATTATGGATAACAAAGGAGAAGTCACGTAAGAACGTGTGACTTTGAGTCTAGCTACAAGACTCATTAATAAAGAAAAGCTCTTCTTGGGAGGCAACCCAATTTACCTTTCCCGCATATTAGGAGCGTCATGTATGTTTTATTCTTCATAGTTTGTTTTATTATGTTTGAATTATCTTGTAATTATGCTTTGTATTGTTTTTAACCTCGTCTTAATTTCAATCAAAGGTATTTTGCAAACAATAAGTGTAGGGGAATCTATCCGGATTTTGAGCCATATTCAAACATGTTTAATGAATTGTTTAGAATAATTTACGTCAGTATCGAGTCATATGATTGAATTGTTAAATCTCAAGTTTTGTACAGACAATTACACAGGAACTAACGTATGGAATCAAGTGCAGAAAATTTTACATCAAAAAGAAAAATTTTGTTTTCATAGACGGTGGAGACAGCGTCACGATTAAAACGCGACGTCATCGCCACGACACCTGCGACGGGGTCACACCAACCCCGACGGCGTCAAACGCCCAGGTCCAGAAAACTTAAAAGTTTTTAATTATTTTTGAAAATAAAACTTGCGCAACATTTAATATATGTATCCTTCTGTATAAACCTGCAAAACCTGATTAGATTAACAATTCTTTCATCCTATCTATCGAGTCGAACCCTAAATTCATATACTTGGAAGTTCTTAGGAAGTTTCATTAGATGATTCTCGGAGGACGATCTAACCAGTTATCGCATGTTTCTTCTCCATTATTGAGTAAACCAGGGGAGTACTAGTTTCTTTTACTTGTTTTCTTTTCCCTTTATCTGTTTTAACGGGTACTTCCAGAGAACATTGGGGACAATGTTCAAAATAAGTGTAGGGGGAAATAAGCCTTAGAAACTATTCTTTCATTTGTCATTTGCTTTGTCCTTAAAAAGATGGGTAATATATCGAAACATAGCATAAAAGGGTGATTTTTACCAAAATTTAAATTTTTTTATGACACATACCAACGAAAACCGAGTATTATTAGCGTCCCATGGATAGGAATTTATATGACTAGCACAATAACCCTTAAAATTCCACCCCAAAAATGTGAGGTTCGCCCTTAGATCTTTAGGAATTCGGGTACCTATCGTCGGTAACCCAAGATGATTTTATCTTTACCCGGTTCGAGTTAAGGAGTGAGCAGTCACATGTGTCTATTCCGTCGTTACGGATGTGTACGTGTGGTCTTCGTCGCCTTTTCTGGAATGTCTGGTGTTAGTAAAATTCATATGAGTGTACCGGTAGTATATTAAATTCTAGAACTTGTTTTAGTGATGCATCCCGAGACCGCATAGTAAGTATTAGGATTTGCTTGATAAGAGGCATTAGGAATAACCCATGTTTTAAACCTGTAACTGTTATGATGGTCACCTCGATCATATAACTATCCCACACCCTTGCCATGCACTCACCTTTAGTGCAAGATACCCTAGTACAACCCTTCGAGCCTATCCTTTTTCACGGTTCTTGTAATTTTCTGGTTAATCCGGACTATTAATGAAGAGCATTGACACCCTTAAACCAATCGTTACACCCAAAAAGCCTTAGCCTACCTTATATGTACTCACCTTTAGTACATTATTGTGTTTAACCCAAGTTAATTATTAAGTACACGGTTGCTAAGTCCTTATCCTTGTAAATACAGTTTTGGGACGATTGAGATTCATGGTAATATTTATTTCACGGAAGAATGGGGAAGAAAAGTTAAGTTAATACCCCCATATGTTATCATAAATGATTTTCCAAGTATTTTGATCCACCTCAATACGGGTCATTAGTTAGATTGTATATTCCGAGCATGTAAAAGCTCAAGTGTAGGGGTACGTGTTATAAACCCCCATGTTGTATCATGTTATTTATTAAAAAAATAAGAAAAGAAAAAGAAAGAGTTTGATGTAGAGTTGTGTAGAGTCTGTATATCTTCGTCCGAGTCTTGGCTTAGCAACCACAAACCAGAAAAATTGTATTCCTTGTAAATAATAGCAAACCCTCCACTCCAAATTCACCCAAAGCCACCCAAATGTATCCCATCCATTTCCGTTTCCATTATATGTTATCTTCGACCGTTACACCTACACCCCACAACCCTTTATAAAGACCTCTTAGATAGTAATGAATAATACTTGCACCTAGCGGTGGAGGTTTGATCCTTTACCAAGCCTATGGTAATTTATATGCTATGATAGGTAATGAGTGTGATTTTCCGTTTCCCCCATATGTTATAATTTATTATACACCCGAGTGAAAGAGAGAATCCAAACACTTATGTGAGGTGCTAGTATATACTTTCCGTGCTTTTAATTACGAGGTCTAGAAAGTTGTGTTGTAGAATATGTTTAAAGAGTAGGTAAAATGACCCCTCATATTGTTATTGTCAAGATAGAAAAGCCAATTTGATTGAGGACAAGCAAATCCCAAGTGTAGGGGTATTTGATGAGGTGTCATTTTATAAACCTTTTCGGGGGACCCCCAAAATCATGTGTTTATGCCCAAAATAGGTACTTAATCGTTCCTTTTTAGGTATTTCTCATTTGGAAAACATTTGGATAAATTACACGTAACTTTGGCTCATTTAAAGAAGAAACGAACAAGACTACGGACCAAACCAAGACTTTTGAAGATTTGTGCTCACAGAGCCTGGAGACGATGTCATATGCTATACTAGACGCCGTCACAACCATCAAGTGGACTGGTCACACATTTCAAGACGGCGTCAGCTCACACCGACTCAAACGCAGATCTAGAAGATTCATTTTACGACGGCGTCACGACTAAAACGCGACGTCGTCGCGTCGATTTTCTTATATATACAAACCCGAATATTAGGGTTTTAGTGTGTACAACTTTAAGATTAAAAAGATGGGTACGAACCCTAGTTCGTTTAGGCAGCTATAGGAAGATGATTTTTTAGTGGCCTAAAAACACTATTGAACTGTTTCAAATTCAAGTTTTAATCAATTAAGGTTTTACTTACTATTCAAGTAATTCAACCGTAGTTTTATCTATTGTTCTTCTAATCCTTTAACATGCTTGCTAAACCATATTTATGTTGTTTATTTATGAATTTGAATGAACCCTAGAATGTAGATCTTAGTGAAGTTGCATCTGTATGGGTGTGCATGTTAGGTCTTAGAAAACCAGCTTATTCTGTTTATAATCGAGTTTGAAGAAGTCTAGGGAAACATGATTGAGTAAAAAAGGATACCTATCTGGGTAACAGTCCCTTCATATCTACACTTAACCACCCCTAATATGGTTAATCCACTTTTAATGTATTTTACACTTGCACTTAGTAAACTCCTGGGGGCCGTGTAATAGTCCTCATACTACCTTGCATGTGCGTTGCTCTAGCGGCATACTGTTGATCCCCGAACTTAAGATTCTATTCCTTAGCTTGTAAAGATTAAGCTACTTTGAATAAATCTAAAACAACTAAGGTTGAAACTTTGTGAAATACTAAAGAGTATGCTGAACTACTCTTTAATACTAAGAAGATATTTAATGAAACAGTAAACTGTATGAAAAATGATATTACTGAAAAGCTCCAATATTATTATCAATAATACGAGTACTCTATGTAGTACTAAGGTTTACAACCTTGAAGCTATGTATCAAAACGTCTATGACTATTGTGCCTTAAAAACCATAACCTATGATCTCCTTTTATACACTAAGGAGTCCTTTACAAGATAACTATAAATCTTCTATAATGTTAAAATTATACGTATCTTTCTAACTATATAGAATATACTCTGAATAAGTCAATACAAATCTCTTGACACGTCTTTATCTCTTTAGCAGTCTTTAATCTTCATGCAGCAGTCTTAAGTCCTTCAGCAGTATTAAGTTAGTACTGGTAGTACTAACTTTCTTCTAGCAGTACTAACTAGTTAATACTGCCAGTTGTAACTTGAGCAGTACTAACTCTTGACTTGGCAGTACTAAGTATGAACACATTTAATGTCCAACACATACTAAGTAGATGACGGGTTTGTGTAATTCGTTCAAGCTTTAGGAAATAGTTACACAAATCATCACAAGGGTGACAAGGCAACAACACTAGGAGAAGCAATCTAGGGAGTAATACATGATTAAATAGACACAATCTTTTATCTTATTATTATCACCATTAGTTTAGATTATTATTAGTTTAATTAGCTAAAACCAACCCACCTCTCAATTATATGATTTACTTGCTTTCCATAAATACAAAAATGCAAAATAATCTTCCTTCAACCCTTAGAATTCTGTTAGACCGTAATCAAGCCTTCCCAACCTATTCCCTGAGTGAACGATAAACAACCCCGAGTCTTGCCTATACTACACTACAACGATTAGGTGCACTGCCTAGGGAGTTGTAAACTTCTCGTATAGAAGTCCTACGACAACCGTACATCACTTCTCTTCATGTTGTATCATCTCTCTTTCCCATTCTTGCATTTAGTGTGAATATCCTGCTTGGTTCCGTAACATATTCATGAACTATGGTACTAAACTTACTGCCAGGTGATATGTGTTTAATCACATATCATTTTACCTTATTAAAATAAGCTTAAAAGGCCAAAATTACATGAAAAATATAGTGTATATATGTGTTTTGTCAATTGTGTCTTGCAGGTAACGGATATTCAATAAAAGGATAAAAACAAAGCAAAACAGACAAAACCAAGCACGAGAATGGAAAGAGTACGAGAAATCAAAGCCGAAGGCATACCCATCTTTTACGGACCAACCCGGGCTCACTTAATGGGCCGGGTCAGCCTACAATCCTTAAATTATAAACCTTAAAAGCCCATGTTTAATAACAAGCCCAAAATCCCATTTTAAACACATTTGACCCAAAACACCATTCCAATCCCAAGTCAAAACAACCTAATACCCGGTCAAGTCAATGTTATAAACAAAATACTGTATATCTTTTTCATTCCCCCCCCCCCCCAATTTCACTTTCACACACAGGAAACAATTACCAGGGTAAAACAAATCCTCCACACGCACACGTACCCTTCTATAAGGCCGTCTGACACAACCGAAATCCTCGACACTGCAAAATACTCGCTTAGCTACGCTGGCAATCCCCAGTGTTTCTATTGGTGGATGAGACGTGGCACTTAAATCAAGGGTTCATAATGATTGCGTGGAGTATAATCAAGATTGAAGGGTCAGCATGGGTTGATGAGAAGCATCTCAAGGGCCTAGAACCTTCACCTCTTCACTATAAATGGAGCCTCAACTTACACAGACATGATCATCTTTTCTTTTTAGCTTAATTTAGGTTTTAGCTTATTTTTACTGCTTATTTGTATTTCAGTATTGTATTTTCCTTTTCAAGTATTGTAAACTTTTTATGATTAATAAATTAAAGTTGATTAGATTCTAGTTGATTTTACAGTTTTTTATCTATTGCTATTAATTATGTTAAAACATTTTAAAATTGGTTAAAGTGACTTCAATAGAGCCTAAAACTGTCACTAAATCATATATAAGCTCAAATAAGCTTACACAAGCTTATTTGAGCCCTTGTTCCATTGGTTGTAAGAATTGGTATAGGTTTGAGCTTAATGGATGATAAGCCAGATTTGGATATGGGCTTAGGGTTACTAACTTATACAGAAAGCTAATAGCTAGTTGATAACTCTATTATAGCTTTGTGTCCTTGTTTTAAGCAGAAGGATAAAGGTATGTTTTATCTTTTCACTTTCTTTAGCTTAATATTGGTGATTCTTAAATTATGCTTTATTGTCTTATAAATCTTACATATGCTTATTCTTCCTTTTGTCAGCTTATTGTGTTAGTCCCTAAAAACTAGGTATTTTAAGTTAAAAAGAGTTAGGTTAAAAATTGTCCCGCTTATAAAAACTGCTTAATTTAGTTTAGCTTATTAAGTCGCTTATTGGTTCAAACTCTCTGCTTATTTTTCATTTTTAGGATTAGTTAATCTTCTGTTTTTCATAAATTTGGCTTTTTAAGAGTCTGTTTTAGCTTAAATTTAGATTTTAATTTTCTAAAGGGGTGTTTGGCACAAGGAGTTTTAAACTGCTTATGTAGCTTTGGGTCTTTAAGTCAATTTGTAAAAGATTTAATTAAGTCTATAAGATAGTTTTAATAAGCTTAAGATCAAGTTTTTTAAGTCTTTGTTATCAAATGTGCAAATATGCAGTTTTGAAGTTTGATCAAAAAGCTCATTAGCCAATTTTCTTAAAAAGCTTATTTAAGTTGTGGTTTTTGTGTCTATATAAGTGTCTTACCCACACGTGTTTTCTAAATGTCAACTGTGCATCTTGTTATGGGTTCCAATTTAGTGATTTATTCCTAATAAAGAATTTTTAGCCAAATCAGTTTAGTGCATGTTCTTAAAAAGTCAGATTTGGATAGCAATTCAAGGTTTAGATTCTAATTGAAATCTGTTTGAATTTGATGATTCTGAGCTTATTGTAGTTCTATCTAAATCTGTTTTGGAATTTTAGAAGTTATGGATTAGTTTTAGTCATTAGGATTTAGCTTTTAAGTTGCCTGTCATCTCAAAAAGCTAAAAGCTATTAGACTAGATCTGCCTTTTTCATTGCCTTATTTCTAGCTTATCTCTTAATCATTTCCTTCGATTCCAGCTTATTTGAATCCTCTTAGTATTAGTCTTCATCTGTTTGAAGCTTTTGGCTTATGCTTAAAGCTTATGTGTCCTTAACTCTAGCTTAAAATTTGTCATAAGTCTTAGAATTTGTTTTAAAAGTCTGCTGTCTTTTTACCTTTTTAAAGTATTTCAGCTTATTTTCTTTGCTTATTTTCGTTCCTTTATGCTTATTAGGTCTAGGGTCAAATCTGTTTTTAGCTTATTTGCTTTTCTTTTAGCTTTTAGAGTCTTTAAGTCCTATTAGTTTAGCTTGTTATTTCAAAACCATTAGTTAGCTAATATGTCCTTTTTACCCAGCTTTTTCTAGCTTATTTGAGAGTTTCATCAAAAAGTCATTTTATTAAAATTGCTTATTTTTTAGTTCTTTTGCTTATTCAAAAAGAAAAATATAAAAAAAATTTCAAAAAGGGAAGCCACAGGGGTCGAACCTATGACCTCCCCCTTTCACACAAAGCCTCAACACACACACTCCACTACCAACTGCCCTTGGGTCTTTTTCGTTTATAGGAGTGAACCATTTATTTCTTATAGTCATTTTAGATTTTGCTATTTCGTACTTATTTGCTTATTAACTGCTTATTTCTTCAGCCACTTTTCTAGTTTGTAATTTTCTTAGATTCTTCATAGTCTAAAGTAATTTTCCTAATTTTTCTAGATTTTTAATAATTAGTTTACTATTTTTAATATTTAATTTAGATTAAATCTGTTTTTAATTCATAATAAATAAAATAAACATCAAAAAAATATAATTCTATTTTCTAAAATTATTTTTAGTCATTTAGGATTTATAATTATTACTTGGTTGATGTAAACGTTAATTTATTTGACGACCGTTTACATTAAATGATTATTTCTAGTCTACGCGATTTAACTTAAAAGTTAATTTAAATGTAAACGCGCATCAGACCAAAATAAATAGTGACGAATAATAGGAGTCGTAAAATGACCTGAAATTAAGAAATGTTACACAAACAAAATACTTTCATGAAATTCAAATTCACTTCTCGTCGGGATACGACACTCAGGAAATATACTATTGTTTGTCCTCAAGCAATTTTATATTAAACGGGAAACTCTATATACTATAACTATTTGGTATTATTTTAGAATATATATTTTATTATATATATACTATTATGTTATTCAAATCAGTTTTTGGCGCCGCTGCCAGGGAAGAGGTGTACGATTTTCGATAAGTATTTGACGTTAGTGCCTTGAAGATCCTTCCTCGTGAAGTTATCATTTTTAATTTGTTATTTTCTTTTATAAAAACCATAAAAATACAAAAATATTTTGTTTTCAATTTATTTTATAAAATACCAAAAAAACATAAAAAACAACCGTTGTGTCACTTGTGAAAACGGCTCACCTTTAGATTTACAAACTTTAAGAGAGGTTTAAGGAGGGTCGATCCAACGAACTTCGACCCAAAAGGAGAAGGTTTTTAAAACGCTTCGCGCTTACCCGCTCCTCCGCTTCTTTGTGCGTTTTTCTAGAGAGCTACCGTACACTTGTTCGATATCGGTTACAAAAATATTTCCGTTCTATCTTATTTTATCTTATTTTGTTTTAGTGCATGAGCACTCGTGCTACTTCTTCTAATCTATATTCTCCGCTTAGAGACTCCGAGAGTCTTATTCGACAAAGGAATTTAGGTGAACCGTCATCCCTTTTCGACTTCGAAGAAGTTATGAGCATTCCTCATAATAATCAGGGACCGCCTCCTGCGGGTCCCCCTCTACCAAATAATGGTCCACCTCCGGTGGTGAGACCTAATGAGCTAACTCCCCGATC